>NW_026470167.1:0-66615 GCF_026875155.1 Cherax quadricarinatus | reverse complement strand
CTCCTTTAAGTCCTTTTCCCGTACGCTCTAACACTCACCCCAAAACCCCACCCGACGCCCGTGACAAAATGCCAAGGACCGGACAGGCCCCGAGTGCCCCCTTTTTGTGCCCAGGTAAGTGGGTTTGCAAGGAGGCAACCGACTTACTGATATAATATGAAAAAAGTAGAGGGTTCGATAGTCATAGCAGATCTGATGGTAAAACAAGTGTCACAAAGCACTGTACCCACACTCAGTGAGCTGAGGCGGAAGTAAAACAAATAATACAGACAGTACAATTTAAAAGAAAAAGTTGGGGGCTACGTTCTTCTCCATTTTAAGGGTCACGTCATTTCCCTTTGTTTTCTAAAAAAATTTTGTTTATTTTACCTATAATCCCCTTGTCCAAATTTACAATCGAATTTGCTTTGTTGCTTTGTGGGTGAGTCCAGGATCTTTCTATTTCGGGGGTAAACTTAGAAATTTTTTTTGAGGAAATTGTTTTGCAGAGGTCTGAGCAAATCAAAACCCCTCCAACACAAAGCAAATGCTATCGCATTTTCAGACAAAGAAAATACGAAATAATTATGGACAAGTAGATTATAGGAAAAAATAACATGATTTGGGAGACAGGAAAACTCACGCGCCTTTTAATCTCTCCCCCGGGAAAAATTCTTGCTGTTTTTCTCTTTTTTCACGCTGGCGTGGCCGGAGGAGGAGAGGGGGTGAGGAGGATGAGGAGAAGGAAGGGGAGAGGGTGAGGAAGCCCTTTCCCCTTTTCTCATTTTTATTCATACAAATAGAAATTCACAATAGTCCTTTAATGAGAAAGATGTTATTCCGGCATTTTCCTCTGTGTGAATTACTTGTCCTTTTTCTTCCCATGATGATACTGAACTTGTAAACCAATAATTCAAGGGTAATTAATAAAATAATAAAAATAAAATAATAATAAAAATAAAAACAAAAAAATAATAATAAATAAAAATAAAAATAATAATAATAAAAAATAATAATAATAATAAAATAATAATAATTTTTTGTTACAGGTGATGTTGATATTGGATGATTGTGAATATACTTAGGGTGTATAGATAAAATAAAAGGATAAATATTAATGAAAATGAGAGTAATAAAACGAAGATGCGATAATGTTCTGTGCCATTTTTCTTCTTTCTGCTCTCGTACACAAGCGAGGGGGGTGGTGTTACTGTAGAGGAGGCCCCCCTTTTACAGCGCTTGATGTACATGTTGCTAAACGGCGCCTTTCTTTTATCCCCATTTTTTTTTTAGATTTTCCTACAGTAAATGTTTTCACCACACCTAACAGCAAAGGGCTGAAACTATTTGAAGGTAAACAATGGGTTTTGAACTGTTATGCATTTTTTTTAGCCCCTTTATTGGTTCAATTATTTTTGGTTGAAAACATATTTAGGCTCTTAATTACAGGGGGAAACCCAGGTTTTGAACATAATTTTTTTTGAAAAAGTTTTTTTCCAGGTTTAGTTATCGTCTCACACACTGGACGATGTTGAATGATCTTCCTATGTCTTGAGAGTAGGTCCCGTATCAGAGGTCACTTCAAAAACTCTTTTGAAACAAAGGGGGTTTCATGTATAATTTTTTCAAATGAACTATAACAAGTTAACACGTTTGGACTCCCGAAAAACGTTTTAAAGGCCAGGAATTTTTTTTCTGAAGAAAATTGTTCATATCCCTTTTTCTTAGGTCAGGACGTTCGAACCCGTTCAATGAAAATATATGTTTCACTTACGCGAATTTCGCTTCACACAGTAGTCAGAACCTAAACCCCTGAAAAAGCGAGGGGTTTTCTATATAGCGTCTGCTGGGTGATGGTTCATGAATTCGGTGTCCCATGCTCGATCGCTGGCGTACTCCACACACATGAGGTCCGGGTTCGAATCTCCCCAGGACCGCTGGAAAAAATTAGGGGCGTGTTTCCATAAGACACCTGCTGTTCCTGTCCCTGTTCACCCCACCCTTTAAAATGGGTACCTGGGTGTTTTGTGGCGGTGTGGGGCGCAACTGGGAAAAAAACTGACCTAATTTGCGGGGAAATTTCACATAACAAGCGGCCTTTTTATTAGTGTTGTCACTGATGTCATTTGGTTGTAAACCTTTTACATGTACTGGTATAAATGAGATAATATTATTATTATTTTATTATTATTATTATTTTATTATTATTTTATTATTATTATTATTAAAAAGTGAGGTGATTTTATATCTGTCTCTCAGTCTATCACTTCTTTAAAAATGGTGACTAAACGTAATTGAAGCATCACCTTTCAGGTATGGCTGAAGTAATGAGGAGTGGAAAAATATGGGTGGGTGGGGAGGAATGTAGTTGAGGGTGGGGGTTAGAGTGGTAGGTTAAGAGTGGTGTTGTGATGGGGAGTGAGAAGTGGCAGTGGGGGGGGTTGCGGGGTGAGTGCTCGGAAAAAATGTGAGCTAATTTTCCCCTTTACACCCCGGGAATTGAAGAGGTAAAAACAAACGGGGTAACCAAAAAGGGAAATAAACAGATAAATATTTGACGTTGTGTAAATGTTTTGTTTGGGAATTTATTACTCCCTTTTGCCTTAATTTCCGAATACCTGATACGTATATATATATACATATTTAATATATATCATTATATATATTACAACATATATATATTTTTAATATATAAATTTTATATATATATATATATATAATATATATTTAAAAATATATATTTAATAATAAATATCCCCCAATATTTAAAAATATATATAATATAAATTATTTATATATATATATATAAAATATAAATATAATATAAATATATAATATATATATATATATATATACATATATATATATATTTTATTATATATATATAATTTTACAATATGTTATATTATTATATATATATAATACATAGATATAAAATAATTATATATTATATATAAATATATATATATTATTATATATATATATAATATATATATATAATATATATTAAATAAAATATTAATATTAATATATATATATATTATATATATATATAATTTTAAAATTTTAAATATAAATATATATACTATAAAATATATAATATATATATATATATAAATATATAATATATATATAATATATAAAAAATATATAAATATAATATATATATATATATATAAATATATAATATTAATATATATATATATTCCCCCCTACATCTTTGTTCCAATAAAAAATCTATCATTTTTTACTTTTCCTTTTCCTTCGTTTTTTCTCATAACGTTCCCTTTTTTCCATTTTTCATTTTTCCCCTTATTTTGTTTCTTCCTCTATAGTTTTACTTTCCTTCACTCACTTTTCTTTCTTTACTTACTTTTACACACTTTTCCGTTGCTTCGCTTTCCCCACTCACTTACTCTCGTTGCTTCACTTACCTTCATCACTCTCGTAAATCACTTACTTTCACACCTTACTCTCTTTGCTTACTTTCTTCACTCACTTCTCCGTAGTTTTCACTTCCTTCACCATTTTACCCCTTCTTCACTTACCTTACTCCTTCCTCTCGTAGCTTCCCCAAAATTTTTCACTCACTTATCCGTAGTTCACTTACCTTCCCTAACTTACTCTCGCGCTTCATTTACCTCACCCCATACCTCTTGCTTCACTTCCTTACTCACTTACTATGTGTTATTTACCTTCACTCTTTACTCTCTTTCCACAAACCCTTCACTCACTTCTCCGTTGCTTACTTACCTTCACCACTTACTTCGTACTTCACTTACCTTCACTCACATACTCCCCATTGTTTTCACTTCCCTTCACTCCTACGTTGCTTCACTTACCTTCACTCACTTACCTCGTATTTCACTTACCTTTCGCTCACTTACTCTCGTTGTTTCCCTTTCCCTTTCACTCACTTACTTGTAGTTTCACTTACCTTCACTCCATACTCCCTCATTGTTTCATTTCCCTTCACTCACATGGGTCTTCACTTACCTTCACCCTTACTCTCGTATTTTCCCTTACCTTCACTCACTTACCCCTTGTGTTTCATTTTACCTTTCACTCATTACTCTCTTTGCTTCAATTACCTTCACCACTTATTTTCGTTGCTTCATTACCTTCATCCTTAAAAACATGCTTCATTACCTTCCCCACTTACTCATATTTCTCTCCTTTCACTCCTTACTCTCGTACCTTCACTTAATTCACTCCGCAAGTTTTACTTCCCGACTTACTTCGTTGCTTCACTTCCTTCACTCATTACCTCAACTTACTTTTTTCACTTTTTTACCCCCTTTTGCTTCATTACCTTTTACTTACTCTCTTTGCTTCACTTACCTTCGCTCACTTACTCTCATAGCTTCACTTATCTTCGCTTATTTACTCTGTTCCTTCATTTACCCTTATTTTACTCTAGTTGCTTACTACCTTCACTCACTTACTCTCGAATTTTCACTTATCTTCACTCATTTACTGTCGTAGCTTCACTTCATTCATCATTACTCTCGTTGCTTCACTACAACACTCACTCTCTTTGCTCACTTACCTTCACTCATTACTACTCTTGCTTCATTCCTTCACTCACTTGCTCCCGTTGCTTCATTTACCTTCACTCACTTACTCCTCGTTGCTTCATTACCTTCACTCACTCCTTTGTGTCACTTAAATTCACTCATTTACTCTCGTTGCTTCACTCCCTTCCTCTCCACATCGTTGCTTCATTTCCCTTTGGACTCATTTTCCTCTTTTTGTTTCACTTACCTTCACTCACTATTTCTTTGCTCACTTACATCCTCACTCTCGCTGCATCTCTTACGTCACCCTCTCGTTCCCTCCTCCCTTCATCACTTACACTCTTGCTTACTTACATTCATCACCTCGTTGCTTCACTTACCTTCACTAACTTTTTCTCGTTGCTTCCTTCCCTTCACTCACTTTCTCTCTTCCTTCACCCCCTCACTCAGAAACTAGTGCTTCCGTTTCCTTCACTCACTTACTCTCGTGCTTCATTTTACCTCACTCATTTTACCTCTTTGCTTACTTCCCTTATTCACTTACTCTCGTTGCTAAATTTTACCCCACCATTACCTCCTACTTCATTTACATTCACTCTCTTACCCGTCGTTGCTTCACTTATTCCTTTTATTATTTATTCTGTTGTTTCACTTACCTTCACTCACTTTACTCTCGTGCTTCACTTCCCTTCACTCATTGCTGCGACTTCCCTACCTTTCCCACTTACTTGTCGCTCCTTTTTACTTATACCCCTCGTTTTTGCTCCACTAACCTTCCTCACTTACTTCTTGCTACACTTACCTTCACTCACTTTATTCTCTTTGTTCACTTGCCTTCACTCACTCTGTACTTTCCAAACCTTCACTTTTTCCCCTCTTGCTTCACTTACCTTCACCACCCTACTCCTTTGCTTCATTACCTTTACCACTCTCGTACTCCCCTTCCTTCCTCATTTACTCTCGGGGGTTCATTACCTTCACTTACTTATTCTCGTTGCTTCACTGACCTTCACCACTTTTTCCGTGCTTCATCCCTTTCCCCACTTAACTCTTTGCTTCATTCCCTTCACTCACTCTCGTAGCTTCCTTACCTTCGTCACTTACCCTCGTTGCTTCACTTACCTTCCTCACTATCGTACTTGATTTACCTACACTTTTTACTCTCGTTGCCTCTTTTCCCTTCACCACTTACTCTCATTGCTTCACATCCCTTTCACTCACTACTCTCGAAGCTTCATTTACCTTCTCTCATTTTATTCTAATTTCATTTATTTTTACTCACTCTCGTTGTTCACTTCCTTCTCTCATTTCTCGTTGCTTCACTTTCCACATTCACTTACTCTAGTTGCTTCATTTACCTTCACTCACTTCTCTCGTAGCAACATTACCTTCACTCATTTACTCTCGTTGCTTCTCTTCCCTTCCTCACTTACGTCGTTCTTCAATTACCTCTCACTTACTCCTATTTTCCTTCCCTTTCCCCTACTCTTTTTAGTTCATTTTACCTTCACTCATTTACTTTCGTGTTTTCATTTATTTTTCACTTATTCTTGTTCCTTCACTTCCTTTCATTTAATCTCTTTGCTTCATTACCACACTCATTGCTCTCGAAGTTCACTTTCCTTTCACTAACCTACTCTCGTACTCACTTATTTTCATTACTTTTTTACGTCACTTACCTAAATCACTTACTCTCCGTACCTTATTATCTTCATTTTTTACTCTCTTTCCCTTTCACTTTTTTTCATTACTCTCGTTGTTTCACTTTCCTTCACTCACTTACTCCTTAGATTTATTTACCTCACTTACTCTCGTTCTTACTTACCTTCACTCATTACTCTTTTGCTTACTTATCTTCACTCACTTACCTCGTTGCTTCAATTATCTTCACTCACTTACTCTCTTGCTTAAATTTAAAATTCACACTTTTTCTCGCTACTTCTCTTACTTTCACCATTTTCCTCACCAAACTTCCTTCACAAATTACTCTCATGCTTCCTTACCTTCACTCACTTATTCTAGTTGCTCATTTCCCTTTCACTCACTTACTCTCGTTTATTCACTTCCCTTTCACTCCGTCACTTTTGGGGCTTCATTACCTTCCCACTCCGTATTTTTTTTACCTACACTCATTTACTCTCTTGCTTCAATCCTTTCACCCCTTTACCCGTTGTTTTAAATTTACCTTCACTCCACTCGTTCTTCACTTACCTTCACTGACTTCCTCGAAGTTTACTTTCTTCACCATTTTCCTCGAGCTTCACTTACCTTCACTTCTTGCCCCCTTGTTTCACTTACCTTAACTCACTTACTCTCGTTTTCACTTCCTTCACTCACTTCTCCATTGCTCACTTAAATTAAACTCATTTACTCTCGTTGTTCACTTACCTTTCACTCACTCACAGTCGCTGTTTCCTTCCTTCACTCACCACAGTCGCTGTTTCATTTACCTTCACCCCTTTCCCTCTTTTTCTTCACTTACCTCATTCACTCACAGTCGTTGCTTCCTTACCTTCACCAATTTCCTCTTTTTGCTTCGTTATTTCACCACTTATTTCCGTTGTTTTCACTCCTTCACTCACTTAATCTCTTTTCTTCACTTAAAATTAAACCCACTTATCTTGTTATTTATTTACCTTCACACTTACTTTTGTAGCTTCACTTACCTTACTCACTTACTCTCATGCTTCACTTCCCTTTTCACTCATTTCCCCTTCTTTCCCTTCATTACCTTCACTCAATTTTTTCTCGTAGCTTTGTTCCCTTCACTCATTACTCTCGTGGGTTCCTTACTTTCACCCCTTTTTCTCTCGTTGTTCACTTTTTTTTTTTTCACTAAATTACCCGTTGCTTCAATTACCTTCACCTTACACTCCTAGCTTCATTTCATTCCTCATTTTCCACGTTGCTTCAAACCTCACCACTTACTGTCGTTGTTTCACTTACCTTCACTCACTTACCTCGTAGTTTATTTCCCTTTCCTCTCTTACTTCGGTTGCTTCACTTACCACACTCCTCTCGTGTTTTAAATTACCTTCCTCGTTTATTCTAAAAAAATTCATTACCTTCACTCATTTACTTCGTTGCTTCACTTCCCATCGCAAACTTGCTTTTTATTTAATTTTAACCTTCACTCATTTTCCCCTCTTGCTTCACTTTCCTTCAATCACTTGCTCTCGTTGCTTCATTTCCCTTTCCCTCACTTTTTTGCTGTTTCCCCTTACCTTCACTCAATACTCTCGTACTTACTGACCTTAACTCATTTGCTCTGCTGCTTCACTTACCTTCACTCACTCCGTTACTTAAATTTCCTTCATCACTCTCTCATTGCATCACATACCTTCCTCACTTACTCTGTAGCTTCACTTCCCTTTCTCCACTTATTCTCAGAGCTTCACTTCCCTTCACTCACCTCGTTGCTTCATTTCCTTTCTCTTTTCCGTTGCTTCACTTCCCATCTTTCCCTTATTTTCGTTTTTTTCACTTGCCTTATCCACTACTTATAGTTCACTTCCCTTTCAGTCCCCTTACCCCAAGCATAAATTCCTTCACTCTTTTACTCTCGTAGCTTTATTTACCTTCCGTCACTCTCGTTGCTTCATTTACCTTCATTCCTTTTACTCTCGTATCTACATTACCTTCACAATTTACTCTCGTAGCGTCACTTACCTTCACTCACTAACTTTTGTTGCTTCACTTCCCTTCACCCCCTGTCGTTGTTTTAAATTTAACTTCACACACTTACTCTCGTATCTTCACTTCCCTTTCATTTACCTTTTTGCTTCACTTCCCTTCACTCATTTACGCCCATAGCTTCACTTATCTTATTACTTACTCTCAAAGTTTCACTTCCCTTTCACTCACTTACTCTTGTTGCTTTCTTTTTACTTTCACCATTATTCTCTTTTGCTTCAATTATTTTTACCATTTATTTGTATCTTCATTACCTTCACTTCCTCTCCCGGCCTTACCATACCACTTATCTCGGGCTTCACTTATCTTCATTTATTAACTTCTTTCCCCACTTATCTTCCTTACTCTCGTGCTTACTTCCCTTTCACTCACTTACTCTCTTAGATTCACTAACCTTACTTACTCTCGTTGTTTCCCTTACCTTCACCACTTACTCTCGTGCTTCACTTATTTCACTCATTACCTTGTTGCTTCACTTTCATTCATCACTTACTCTCGTTGCTTCACTTACCTTCATTCACTTACTCACGTAGCTTCACTTACTTTCAATCACTCACTCTCAAAGCTTCCCTTACCTTCAATCACTTACTCTCGTTTAGGTTCATTACTTCATCATATTTTGTTCTCGATGCTTCACTTACCTTCACTCACTATTCTCGTTGTTCACTTACCTTCACTCAATTCGTTCCTTAACTTACCTCACTCAGGTCACTCTCGTAGCTTCAGTTACCTTCATCATTTACTCTAATAGTTTCTTTTACATTCACTCATTATCTCTTGCTTCTCTTCAATTCATCATTGCTCCGTTGCTTCAAATTTTCCTTCATCACTTACATTCGTTCGTTTCGCCTTCAATTACCTTACCACTTCTCCGTAGCTACACGTACCTTCATCTCATTATTCTCGTTGCTTCATTTACCTTCAACTCACTTTACTCTCGTCTCCCCATTGCTTTCACTTATCTTCGCCTCATTCTCGCTAGCTTCACTTACCTTCATTCAATATTTCAAAGCTTCACTTACCTTCACTGACTTACTCTCGTTGCTCACTTACCTTTAATCTCTTATCTCTTTTTTAGTTTCTCTTATCTTTCACTTTACTTACCCCCTTCTCGTTAGCTTCTCACGCTTACCATGCACTCGCTCTCGTTTGCTTCACTTACCTTAACTCACTTTCTTTCGTAGCTTCACTTACTTCACTCACTTTCTCTCGTTGATTCATTACCTCATTCACTACTCCCACAGATTCACTTACCTTCACTTCACTTACTCTCGTTTCTTCACTTACCTTTCACTACTCTCGTAGCTTCATTACCTTCACACATTTACTCTCTGAGCTTCATTGCCTTCACTCACTAACTCTCGATTTTTCAATACCTTCACTCACTTACTCACGTAGCTTCACTTACCTTTCACTCACTCACTCTCGTTGCTTCACATACTTCATCACTTACTCTCGAACTGTTTCTCTTACATTTACTTGTTACCTCTATAGTAGCTTCACTTAACCTTCTATCACTTACTCTCGAAGTATCTCTTACTAAACTCTCTTCGGTTGCCTTCACTTACGTCACTCACTTACTCTTGTAGCTTCTCTTATCCTTCACTACTTACTCTCGGAGCTTCGCATTACCTTCGTCTCACTCTCGTTGCTTCAATTTACTTTCACTCACTTACTCTCGTAGACGTCACTACCTTCACTCAACTTACCTCGTAGATTCTCTTACCTTCACTCACATCTCGTAGATTCAGTTACCTTCATTTACTTGCTACCATTACTTCACTTACTTTCATTCATTTACTCTCCCGCTTTCACTTACATTCACTCACTTAGTCTCATTGCTTCATTACATCATTCACTTACTATCGTTGCTTCACTTACCTTCACTACACTACTTATAGTAGGCTTCACTTACCTTCACTTACTTATTCTCGTTACTTCTCTTACCTTCACTCAGTTACTCGCGTTGTTTCAGTTACCATTACTCACTCTCGTAGCTTCACTTACCTTCACTCACTTACTCTCATCAAGTTTCATTACCTTCACTCCACTTATTCTCTTTGCTTCACTTACCTTCACTCACTCTCGTAGCTTCCCTTACCTTCACTCACT
The DNA here is from genome assembly GCF_026875155.1 of Cherax quadricarinatus. Lineage (NCBI taxonomy): Eukaryota > Metazoa > Arthropoda > Malacostraca > Decapoda > Parastacidae > Cherax > Cherax quadricarinatus. Next base: position 56,314 of record NW_026470167.1, on the reverse strand, counting down.
TACCCGCGTTGCTTGAGTTACCTTCACTCATTACTCTCGTTGCTTCACTTAGCTTCACTCATTTTCTCTTGTAGTTTCTCTTACCTTTACTCACTTACGCTCGTTGCTTCACTTACCTTCACTCACTCTCGTTGCTTCAATTACCTTCACTCACTAACTCTTGAAACTTCACTTTCCTTCACTCACTTACTCTCGTAGCTTCACTTACATTCACTCACTTACTCTCTTTGGTTCATTTCCTTCACTCACTTACTCTCGTTGCTTCACTTACCTTCACTGTCATTACTCTCGAACTCACTTACCATTCGCTCACTTATATGGTAGTTTCACTTACTTCACTCCATTACTCCCGTAGACTTCACTTACCTTCACTTCACTTTCTCTGTAGGTTCATTACCTTCACTCACTTTCTCTCGGTAGCTTCACTAACCTTATCTCACTTTTTCTAGAAAAATTCACTTACCTTCCCTCACTCTCGTTGCCTTCACTTACCTTCACTCAATATTGTTGCTTCTCTTACCACTCATTCACTTACTCCCGAAGCATACTCACCTTATCATTTACTCTCGTTGCGTTCGCAATACCATCACTCACGTACTCCTGTAGTTTATATTACCTTCACCTATTAATCTCTAGTAGCTTCAGTTGACGTTCTCACATCACTCTCGTTGCTTCACTCACCTTCACTCGCTACTTCGTAGCTTCATTACCTTTCACTAACTTACTCATTCGTATGCTTCACTTACTTCACTCACTTACTTCGTTGCCTCACTTTCCTTACTCACTCTTATAAAAGTTTCTCTTACCTTCACTCACTCTCGATCTTACTAACCTTGGCTTTCTTACTATGAGAGCTTCACTTACCTCACTCACTTACTCTCGAAGCTTCAATTACCTCCACTCACTTACTCTCGTAGATTCACTTTCCTTCATTCACTCACTCTCGTTGCTTCACTTACCTTCACTCACTTACTCTCGAAGTTTCTCTTACATTTACTTACTTTCTCTAGTAGCTTCACTTACCATCACTCACTTACTCTTGTAGTCTCTCTTACCTTCTCTCTCTTTCTCGCTTATCTTCACTCACTTACACTCGAAGGTTCACTTACCTTCACTCACTCTCGTTGCATCACTTACCTTCACTCACTTACTCTCGTAGCTTCACTTACCTTCTCTCACTTACTCTCGTAGATTCTCTTACCATCACTCACTCTTGTAGATTCATTTACCTTCATTTACTTGCTCTCGTTGCTTCACTTACTTTCATTCACTTACTCCCCTCGCTTCACTTACTTTCACTAAGTTACTCTCGTTGCTTCGCTTATCATCACTCACTCTCGTTGCATCATTTACCGTTACTCACTTAATCTCGTTGCTTCATTTACATTCACTCTCTTACTCTCGTTGCTTCACTTACCTTCACTCACTTACTGTAGTAGCTTCACTTACCTTCACTTACTTATTCTCGTTACTTTAGTTACCTTCGCTCACTTACTCTCGTTGCTTCACTTACCTTCACTCACTTACTCTCGTAGCTTCTCTTACCTTCACTCACCTGCTCTCGTAGCATCACTTACCTTCGCTTGCTTATTTTCGTTGTTTCACTTACCTCCACTCACTTTCGTTGCTTCACTTTCCTTCACTCACTTATTCTCGTAGCTTTCCTTACCTTCACTCACTTACCCTCGTTGCTTGAGTTACCTTTACTCATTACTCTCGTTGCTTCACTTACCTTCACTCACTTACTCCTGTAGCTTCACTTACCTTCACTCACTTATAATCTTTGCTTCATTTCCTTCACTCACTTACTCTCGTTGCTTCACTTAACATCAGTCACTCTCGAACCTTCACTTACCTTCACACACTTACTATGGTACTTCCACTTACCTTCACTCACTTTCTCCCGGAGCTTCACTTACCTTCACTCACTTACTCTCGTAGTTTCATTTACCTTCACTCACTTGCTCTCGTAGCTTCACTAACCTTCTCTCACTTATTCTCATAGATTCACTTACCTTCACTCACTCTCGTTGTTTCACTTACCTTCACTCTTTCTTGTTGCTTCACTTACCTTCACTCACTTACTGCAGAAGTTTCTCGTACCTTCACCTATTTACTCTAGTAGCTTCACTTACGTTCACTCACTGTCGTTGCTTCACTTACCTTCACTCACTTACTCTCGTAGCTTCTCTTTCCATCACTAACTTACTCTCGTAGCTTCACTTACCTTCACTCGCTTTCTCTCGTTGCTTCACTTTCCTTCACTCACTTACTCTTGTAGTTTCTCTTACCTTCACTCACTTACTCTCGTATCTTAACTTACCTTCACTTTTTTACTCTCATAGCTTCACTTACCTTCACTCACTTATTCTTGTTGCTTCAATTACCTTCACTCACTTACTCTCGTTGTTTCACTTAACATTCACTTACTCTTGTAGTTTTTCTTACCATCACTCACTTACTCTCGTAGCTTCACTTACAATCACTCTTTTTCTCTCGTAGCTTCACTTACTTTCACTCACTTACTCGCATAGCTTCTTTTACCTTCACTCACTTACTCTCATTGCTTCAATTACTTTCACTCACTCACTCTCTTTGCTTCACTTACCTTCACTCACATGCTCTCGTAGTTTCTCTTAATTTCACTCACTTACTCTAGTAGCTTCACTTACCTTCACTCACTTACTCTCGTTGCTTCAATTACCTTCACTCACTTACTCTCTTTGCTTCACTTACCTCCACTCACATACTCTCGCAGTTTCTCTTACCTTCACTTATTTGCTCTCGTAGCTTCACTTACCTTCACTCTCTTACTCTCGTAGCTTCACTTACTCTCGTTGCTTCACTTACCTTCACTCACTTTTTCTTGTAGTTTCACTTACCTTCACTCACTTAATGTTGTAGTTTCACTTACCTTCACTCACTTACTCTCGTAGCTTTACTTACATTCACTCACTCTCGTTGCTTCACTTACCTTCTCTCACTCTCGAAGCTTCACTTACCTTTACCCACTTACTCTCGTTGCTTCACTTACCTTCACTCACTTTCTCTCATAGCTTGACTTTCCTTCATTCACTTACTCACGTACTTTCTTTTACCTTCATTCAATTACTCTCATAGCTTCACTTACCTCCACTCAATTACTCTCGTACTTTCTTTTACCTTCACTCACTTACTCTCATTGCTTCACTTTCCTTCATTTTCTTACCCTCGTAGCTACTCTTACCTTCACTCAGTTACTCTCGTTGCTTCACTTACCTTCACTCACTTACTGTCGTTGCTTCACTTATCTATACTCACTTACTCTCGTAGTTTCACTTACTCTTGTAGCTTCACTTACGTTTACTCACTTACTCTCGTTGCTTCACTTACCTTCACTCACTTTCTCTCATAGCTTGACTTTCCTTCATTCACTTACTCACGTACTTTCTTTTACCTTCATTCAATTACTCTCATAGCTTCACTTACCTCCACTCAATTACTCTCGTACTTTCTTTTACCTTCACTCACTTACTCTCATTGCTTCACTTTCCTTCATTTTCTTACCCTCGTAGCTACTCTTACCTTCACTCACTTACCCTCGTTGCTTCACTTACCTTCACTCACTTACTCTCGTTCCTTCACTTACCTTCACTCAGTCACTCACGTTGCTTCAATTACCTTAACTCAGTTACACTCCTAGCTTCATTTACATTCACTCACTTACTCTCGTTGCTTCATATACCTTCACTCACTTACTCTCGTGTCTTCACTTACCTTCACTCACTTACTCTCGTAGTTTCACTTACCTTCACTCACTCTCGTTGCTTCACTTACCTTCACTAACTCTAGTTAATTCACTTACCGTCATACACTTACTCTCGTTGCTTCACTTACCTTCACTCACTTACTCTCGTAGCTTCACTTACCTTCGCTTACTTATTCTCGTTGCTTCACTTACCTTCACTCACTTACTCTCGTTGCTTCACTTCCCTTCATTCACTTGCTCTCGTAGCTTCCCTTACCTTCACTCACTTACTCTCGTCGCTTCACTTACCTTCACTTACTTATTCTCGTTGCTTCACTAACCTTTACTCACTTACTCTCGTTGCTTCACTTACATTCACTAACATATTCTCTTTGCTTCACTTGCCTTTACTCACTTACTCTCGTAGCTTCCCGTACCTTCACTCACTTACCCTCGTTGCTTCACTTATATTCACTCACTTACTCTCGTTGCTTCACTTACCTTCACTCACTCTCGTAGTTTCCCTTACCTTCACTCACTTACTCTCGTAGCTTCACTTACCTTCACTCACTTACTCTCGTAGCTTCACTTACCTTCACTCACTTACTTTCGTAACTTCATTTACCTACACTCACTTACTCTCGTTGCTTCGTTTCCTTCACTCACTTACTCTCGTAGCTTCACTTTCCTTTTCTCACTTATTCTCAGAGCTTCACTTACCTTCAGTCACTCTCGTTGCTTCACTTACGTTCTCTCATTCTCGTTGCTTCACTTACCATCATTCACTTTCTCTAGTTGCTTCACTTACCCTAACTCACTTACTCACGTTGTTTCACTTATCTTCTCTCATATACTTACGTAGCTTCACTTACCTTCACTCACTTACTCTCGTAGCATCACTTAACTTCACTCATTTACTCTTGCAGCTTTACTTACCTTCAGTCACTCTCGTTGCTTCACTTACCTTAACTCACTTACTCTCGTAGCTACACTTACCTTCACTAACTTACATTCGCAGCATCACTAACCTTCACTCACTTACTCTCGTTGCTTCACTTCCCTTCACTCACTTACTGTGGTTGCTTCAATTACCTTCTCACACTTACTCTCGTGTCTTCACTTACCTTCACTAACTTACTCTCTTTCTGCTTCACTTACTTTACTCACTTACTCTCGTACTTCACTTATCTTCACTTACTTACTCTCGTTCCTTCCTTACCTTCACTCACTCTCGTTGCTTCATTTACCTTCACTCACTTGCTCTCGAAGCTTCACTTACCTTCAGTAACTTACTCTCGTAGCATCACTTGCCTTCACACACCTACTCTCGTATCTTCACTTACCTTCACTAACTTACTCTCGTAGCATCACTTGCCTTCACACACCTACTCTCGTATCTTCACTTAACTTCACTAACTTACTCTCTTTGCTTCACTTACCTTCACTCACTTACTCTTGTAGCTTCACTTATCTTCACTTACTAACTCTCTTATCTTCACTTACCTTCACTAACTTACTCTCTTTGCTTCACTTACCTTCACTCACTTACTCTCGTAGCTTCACTTATCTTCACTTACTTACTCTCGTTCTTTCAATTACCTTCACTCACTCTCGTTCCTTCACTTACCTTCACTCACTCTCATTGCTTCAGTTACCTTCACTCACTTCCTCTCGAAGCTTCACTTACCTTCACTAACTTACTCTCGTAGCCTCACTTACCTTCACTCACTTACTCTCGTTGCTTCAATTACCTTTACTCACTTATTCTCGTATCTTCACTTACCTTCATTTACTCTCTTTACGTCACTTACCTAAACTCACTTACTCTCGTTGCTTCACTTATCTTCATTTATTTACTCTCGTTCCTTCACTTACCTTCATTTACTCTCGTTGTTTCACTTACCTTCACTCACTTACTCTCTTTGTTTCACTTATCTTCACTCACTTACTCTCGTTGCTTCACTTACCTTCACTCACTTACTCTCGTGTCTTCACTTACCTTCACTAACTTACTCTCTTTGCTTCACTTACCTTTACTCACTTACTCTCGTAGCTTCACTTATCTTCACTTACTTACTCTCGTTCCTTCCCTTACCTTCACTCACTCTCGTTGCTTCATTTACCTTCACTCACTTGCTCTCGAAGCTTCACTTACCTTCAGTAACTTACTCTCGTAGCATCACTTGCCTTCACACACCTACTCTCGTATCTTCACTTACCTTCACTAACTTACTCTCGTAGCATCACTTGCCTTCACACACCTACTCTCGTATCTTCACTTAAATTCACTAACTTACTCTCTTTGCTTCACTTACCTTCACTCACTTACTCTTGTAGCTTCACTTATCTTCACTTACTAACTCTCTTATCTCTACTTACCTTCACTAACTTACTCTCTTTGCTTCACTTACCTTCACTCACTTACTCTCTCGTAGCTTCACTTATCTTCACTTACTTACTCTCGTTCTTTCAATTACCTTCACTCACTCTCGTTCCTTCACTTACCTTCACTCACTCTCATTGCTTCACTTACCTTCACTCACTTACTCTCTTTGTTTCACTTATCTTCACTCACTTACTCTCGTTGCTTCACTTACCTTCACTCACTTAATCTCGTTGCTTCACTTACATTCACTCACTTACTCTCGTTGCTTCACTTACCTTCATTCACTTACTCTCATAGCTTCTCTTACTTCCGCTCACTTACTCTCGAAGCTTCCCTTACCTTCACACACTTACTCTCATAGCTTCACTTACCTTCACTCACTTATTCTCGTTGCTTTACTTACCTTTACTCACTTATTCTCGTTGCTTCACTTACCTTCACTCACTTACTCTCGTTCATTCACTTACCTTCACTCAGACACTCTCGTAGCTTAAGTTACCGTCACTCAATTACTCTCGTAGTTTCTTTTACCTTCACTCAATTACTCTCTTTGCTTCACTTACCTTCACTCACTTACTCTCGTTGCTTTATTTACCTTCACTCCTTTACTCTCGTTACTTCACTTACCTTCACTCACTCACTCTCGCAGCTTCACTTACCTTCACTCAATCTCGGATTATCACTTACCTGTAATCACTTACTCTCGTTGCTACACTTACCTTCACTAAGTAACTCTTGTAGTTTCTCTTACCATCACTAACTTACTCTTGAAGCTTCACTTACCTTCAATCACTCTCGTTGTTTCACTTACCTTCAGTCACTTACTCTCACAGTTTCACTTACCTTCGCTCACTTACTCTTGTATCTTCGTTTACATTCACTCACTTACTCTCGTATTTTCACTTACCTTCACTCACTCTTCTTCACTTACCTTCACACTTATTCCCGTATCTTCACTTACTTTCACTCACTTACTCTCGTAGCTTCAATTACCTCCAGTCACTAACTCTCGTAGCTTCACTTACCTTCACTCACTCTGCTTCACTTATTTCACTCACTAACTCTCATAGTTTCACCTACCTAAACTCATTTACTCTCATTGCTTCACTTTTACTCATTTACTTTTGTAGCTTCACTTACCTTCACTCACTAACGCTCTTTGCTTCACTTACCTTCACTTACTATCTTTATTTCACTTATCTTCACTCACTTACTATCATTACCTTACTATCACTTAGCTTCATTCATTTATTCTTGTAGCTTCACTTAATTTCGCTAACTCTCGAAGCTTCACTTACCTTCACTCACTTATTCTCGTTGCTTCATTTACCTTCACTCACTTATTCTCGTTGCTCACTTACCTTAACTCACTCTCGTTCCTTAACTTACCTTCACGTTGCTTTCGCTTACTTTCAGTCACTTACTCTCGTAGTTTCTCTTACCTTCACTCACTTACTCTCGTTGATTCACTTACCTTCACTCACTTGCTCTCGTTGCTTCAATTACCTTCTCTCACTTACTCTCGTTGCTTCGCTTACCTTCACTCACTTACTCTCGTAGTTTCTCTTACCTTCACTCACTCTCGTTGATTCACTTACCTTCACTCATTTGCTCTCCTAGCATCACTTATCTTCACTCACTTACTCGCACAGTTTATATTTTCTTCAATAGCTTACTCTCTTCCTTCACTTACCTTCATTCATTTGCTCTTGTAGCTTCACTTACATTCTCTAGCTTACTCGCAAAGTTTCTCTTACCTTCATTCTCTTACTCTCGTTGTTTCAATTACCTTCATTCACTTATTCGCGTTGCTTCACTTACCTTCACTCACTTCCTCTCGTTGCTTCATATACCTTCACTCACTTACTTTCATTGCTTCATTTACCTTTACTCACTTACTCTCACAGTTTCTCTTACCTTTACTCATTTAGTCTCGTAGCATCAACTAAATTCATTCACTCTCGTTGCTACACTTACCTTCACTGATTTACTTTCGTAGTTTCACTTAGCTTCACCGATTTACTCTCATTGCTTCACTTACCTTCGCTCATTTACTCTCGAAGCTTCACTTACCTTCACTCACTTAATCGCATAGTTTCTGTTACCTTCACTCAATTACTCTCGTTGCTTCACTTTCCTTCACTCACTTACTCTTTTTGTTTCTCTTGCCTTTACTCTCTTACTCTCGTAGCTTCGCTTACCTTCACCCACTTACTCTCGTAGCTTCACTTACCTTCACTCACTCTAGTTGCTTCATTTACCTTCACCCACTTACTCTCGTAGCTTCACTTACCTTTACTCACTTACTCTCGTTGCCTCACTTACCTTCACTCACATACTCCGGTAGCTTCACTTACCGTCACTCACTTAATCTCGTCGATTCTGTTACCTTCACTCACTTACTCTCGTAGATTCACTTACCTTCACTTACTTATTTTCGTTGCTTCACTTACCTTCACTCACTTTCTCTCATTGCTTCACTTACCTTCACTCACTTACTCTCGCAGTTTCACTTACCTTCACTCACTTACCATCGTTGCTTCAGTTACCTTAACTCATTACTATTGTTGCATCACTTACCTTCACTCACTTTCGTAGTTTCTCTTACTCTTACTCACTTACTCTCGTTGCTTCACTTACCTTCACTCACTCTCGTCGCTTCATTTACATTCACTCACTTACTCTCTTTGCTTCAATTACCTTTACTCACTTACTCTCGTAAGTTCCTTTACCTTCACTCACTTACCCTCGTTGCTTCAGTTACCTTCACTCATTACTAATGTTTGTTCACTTGCCTTCTCTCACTTTCGTAGTTTCTCTTACCTTCTCTCACTATCGTAGTTTCTCTTACCCTTACTCACTTACTCTCGTTGCTTCACTTACCTTCACTAACTCTCGTCGCTTCATTTACATTCGCTGACTTACTCTCGTAGCTTCACTTACCTTCACTCAAACTCGTAGCTTCACTTACCTTCACTCAAACTCGTAGCTTCACTTACCTTCACTCACTTACTCTCTTTGCTTCATTTTCTTCATTTCATTTACTGTCGTCGCTTCACTTACCTTCACTGACTTACTCTCGTAGTTTCACTTACCTTCACTCATTTACTTTCATTGCTTAACTTACCTTCACTCATTTACTCTCGTAGCTTCACTTACCTTCACTCACTTACTCACACAGTTTCTCTTACCTTCACTCACTCTCGTTGCTTCACTTACCTTCACTCACTTACTCGCACAGTTTCTCTTACCTTCACTCACTCTCGTTGCTTCACTTACATTCACTCACTTACTCTTGTAGCTTCACTTACCTTCCCTCTCTTACTCTCGTAGCTTCGCTTACCATTACTCACTTACTCACGTAGCTTTTCTTATCTTCACTCACTTACTCTGGTTGCATCACTTACCTTCACTCACTTACTCCTTTAGCTTCACTTACCTTCACTCACTTTCTTGCACAGTTTCTCTTACCTTCACTCACTCTCGTTGCTTCACTTACATTCACTCACTTACTCTCGTAGCTTCACTTACCTTCCCTCTCTTACTCTCGTAGCTTCGCTTACCTTAACTCACTTACTCACGTAGCTTCGCTTACTTTCACTCACTTACTCTGGTTGCTTCACTTACCTTCACTCACTTACTCCTTTAGCTTCACTTACCTTCACTCATTGCTCTCGTTGTTTCACTTACTTTCACTCACTTACCTTCCTTGCTTCACTTACCTTCACTCACTTACTCTAGTTGCTTCACTACTCTTCGCTCACTTACTCTCGTTGCATCAGTTACCTTCACTCTCTTACTGTCGTAGATTCACTTACCTTCAATTACTTATTCTCGATGCTTCACTTACCTTCACTCACTTACTCTCGTTGCTTCACTTTCACTCACTTACTCTCGTAGCTTCCCTTTCCTTCACTCATTCTTGTAGCTTCACTTTCCTTCACTTACTTATTCTCGATGCTTCACTTACCTTCACTCACTTATTCTCTTTGCTTCACTTACCTTCACTCACTCTCGTTGCTTCAATTACCTTCACTCACTTACTATCGTAGCTTCACTTACCTTCACTCACTTACTCTCGTAGCTTCACTTACCTTCACTCACTTATTCTCTTTGCTTCACTTACCTTCACTCACTCTCGTTGCTTCAATTACCTTCACTCACTTGCTCTCGTAGCTTCACTTACCTTCACTCACTTACTCTCTTTGCTTCATTTCCTTCACTCACTTACTCGCGTTGCTTCACTTACCTTCAATCACTTACTATCGTTGTTTCACTTACCTTCACTCACTTCCTATCATAGCTTCACTTACCTTCGCTCACTTACTCTCGTAGTTTCACTTACTTTCACTCACTTACTCTCGTAGCTTCACTTGCCTTCACTCACTCTCGCTGCTTCACTTACCTTCACTTACACTCGTTGCTTCACTTACCTTTATTGACTTACTCTCGTTGCATCACTTAAGTACACTCACTTTCTCTCGAAGCATTACTTAACTTCACTCATTTACCTTCGGTGCTTCACTTACCTTCATTCACTTACTCTCGTTGCTTCACTTACCTTCTCTAACTTACTCTCATAGCTTCACTTACCTTCACACACTTACTCTCATAGCTTCACTTACCTTCACCCATTTACTCTCGTAGCTTCACTTAAGTTCACTCACTCTCGTTGCTTCTCTTACCTTCACTCACTTACTCTCGTAGCTTCACTTTCCTTTTCTAACTTACTCTCAAAGCTTCACTTACCTTCACTCACTTTCTCTCCTTGCTTTAATTACTTTCATTCACTTACTCTCGTTGCTTCGCTTACTTTCAGTCACTTACTCTCGTAGTTTCTCTTACATTCACTCACTTACTCTCGTTGATTCACTTACCTTCACTCACTTGCTCTCGTTGCTTCAATTACCTTCTCTCACTTACTCTCGTTGCTTCGCTTACCTTCACTCACTTACTCTCGTAGTTTCTCTTACCTTCACTCACTCTCGTTGATTCACTTACCTTCACTCTTTTGCTCTCCTAGCAATCACTTTATCTTCACTCACTTACTCGCACAGTTTTTATTTCTTCAATAGCTTACTCTCTTCCTTCACTTACCTTCATTCATTTGCTCTTGTAGCTTCACTTACATTCTCTAGCTTACTCGCAAAGTTTTTCTTTTCCCTTTCATTTTTCTTACTCTCGTTGTTTCAATTACCTTCATTCACTTATTTCGCGTTGCTTCACTTACCTTCACTCACTTCCTCTCGTTGCTTCATATACCTTCACTCACTTACTTTCATTGCTTCATTTACCTTTACTCACTTACTCTCACAGTTTCTTTCCCTTTTAAACTCATTTAGTCTCGTAGCATCAACAAAATTCATTCACTCTCGTTGCTACACTTACCTTCACTGATTTTTTTTCGTAGTTTCACTTAGCTTCACCGATTTACTCTCATTGCTTCACTTACCTTCGTCTTTTTACTCTCGAAGCTTCACTTACCTTCACTCTTTTTAAATCGCATAGTTCTGTTCCCTTCACTCAAATTACTCTCGTTGCTTCATTTTCCCCTTCACTCACTTACTCTTTTGTTTCTCTTGCCTTTACTCTTTTTACTCTCGTAGTTCGCTTACCTTCACCCACTTACTCTCGTAGCTTCACTTACCTTCACTCACTCTAGTTGCTTCATTTACCTTCACCCACTTACTCTCGTAGTTTTCACTTACCTTTACTCACTTACTCTCGTTGCCTCACTTACTTCACTCACATACTCCGGTAGCTTCACTTACCGTCACTCACTTAATCTCGTCGATTCTCTTTCCTTCACTCACTTACTCTCGTAGATTCACTTACCTTCACTTACTTGCTCTCGTTGCTTCTCTTACTTTCACTCACTTACTCTCCTTGCTTCACTTACCTTCACTCACTTACTCTAGTTGCTTCACTACTCTTTGCTCACTTACTCTCGTTGCATCAGTTACCTTCACTCGCTTACTCTTGTAGCTTCACTTTCCTTCACTTACTTATTCTCGATGCTTCACTTACCTTCACTCACTTACTCTCGTTGCTTCACCTTCACTCACTTACTCTCTGAGCTTCCCTTTCCTTCACTCGTTCTTGAAGCTTCACTTTCCTTCACTTACTTATTTTCGTTGCTTCACTTACCTTCACTCACTCTCGTTGCTTCACTTACCTTCACTCACTTATTCTCGCAGTTTCCCTTACCTTCTTTCACTTATTCTCTTTGCTTCACTTACCTTCACTCACTCTCTTTGCTTCACTTACCTTCACTTACTTACTCTCGTAGCTTCACTTTCCTTCACTTACTTATTCTCGATGCTTCACTTACCTTCACTCACTTACTCTCGTTGCTTCACCTTCACTCACTTACTCTCGGAGCTTCCCCTTACCTTCACTCATTCTTGAAGCTTCACTTCCTTAACTTATTTCGTTGCTTCACTTACCTTCACTTACATACTCTCGTAGTTTCTCTTAATTTCACTCATTTTCTCTCGTAGCTTCACTTACCTTCACTAACTTTCTCTCGTTGCTTCACTTACTATCACTCACTTACTCTTATAGCTTCACTTACCTTCACTAACTTGCTCTCGCAGTTTCTCTTACCTTCACTCAATTGCTCTCGTAGCTTCATTTACCTTCACTCACTTACTCTTGTTGCTTCACTTACCTTCACTCACTTTCTCTTGAAGTTTCTCTTACCTTCACTCACTTACTCTTGTAGTTTCACTTAAATTCATTCAATTACTCTCGTAGCTTTACTTACATTCACTCACTCTCGTTGCTTCACTTACCTTCATTCACTTACTCTCGTTGCTTCACTTTCTTTCACTCACTTACTCTCGTAGCTTCACTTACCTTCACTTCCTTATTCTCGTTGCTTCACTTACTTTCTCTCACTTACTCTCGTAGCTTCAATTTCCTTCACTCACTCTTGTAGCTTCACTTACCTTCACTTACTTACTTTCGTTGCTTCACTTACCTTCACTTACTTATTTTCGTTGCTTCGCTTACCTTCACTCACTTACTCTCGTTGCTTCATTTACCTTCACTCACTTACTCTCACAGTTTCACTTACCTTCACTCACTTAGTTCGGTAGCTTCACTTACCATCACTCACTTACTCTCGTCGATTCTCTCACTTACTCTCGTAGTTTCACTTACCTTCACTCACTTATTCTCATAGCTTTACTTACCTTCACTCACTCAAGTTGCTTCACTTACCTTCACTCATTCTCGTTGCTTCTCTTAGCTTCAATCACACACTATCGATGGTTCACTTATCTTCACTCACTTACTCTCGTAGCTTCACTTACCTTCACTCACTTATTCTCATAGCATCACTTACCTTCACTCATTTACTATCGTTGCTTCATTTACCTTCACTCTCTTACACTTGTAGTTTCTCTTACCTTCTCCCAGTTAATCTCAGAGCTTCACTTTCATTCACTCATTCTCGATGCTTCACTTACCTTCCCTAACTTACTCTCGATGCTTCACTTACCTTCACTCACTTATTCTCGTTGCTTCACTTACCTTCACTCACTTGCTCTCATAGTTTCTCTTACCTTCACTCACTTACTCTTGTAGCTTCATTTAAATTCACTCACTTACTCTCGTTGCTTCAATTACCTTCACTCATTACACTCGGAGTTTCCCTTACCTTCACTCAATTACTCTCGTAGCTTCACTTACCTTCACTCACTTACTCTCGTTGCTTCACATACTTCCACTCACTTACTCTCGTTGCTTCACTTACCTTCACTCACTTACTCTCGTTGCTTCACCATCCCTTTCGCTCACTTACTCCGTTGCTTCACTTACCTTCACTGACTTACTCTCGTAGTCTCACTTACCTTCACTCATTTGCTCTCATTGCTTAACTTACCTTCACTCATTTACTCTCGTAGCTTCACTTACCTTCACTCACTTACTCACACAGTTTCTCTTTCCTTCACTCACTCTCGTTGCTTCCCTTACATTCACTCACTTACTCTCGTAGCTTCACTTACCTTCCCTCTCTTACTCTCGTAGCTTCGCTGTACTTTACTCACCTTACTCACGTAGCTTTGCTTACCTTCACTCACTTACTATGGTTGCTTCACTTACCTTCACTCAATTACTCCTTTAGCTTCACTTACCTTCACTCACTTTCTCGCTTAGTTTCTCTTACCTTCACTCACTCTCGTTGCTTCACTTACATTCACTCACTTACTCTCGTAGCTTCACTTACCTTCCCTCTCTTACTCTCATAGCTTCGCTTACCTTAACTCACTTACTCACGTAGCTTCGCTTACTTTCACTCAATTACTATGGTTGCTTCACTTACCTTCACTCACTTACTCCTTTAGCTTCACTTACATTCACTTACTTGCTCTCGTTGCTTCACTTACTTTCACTGACTTACTCTCCTTGCTTCACTTACCTTCGCTCACTTACTCTCGTTGCTCAGTTACCTTCACTCTTTTTACTGTCGTAGCTTCACTTGCCTTCACTTACTTATTCTCGATGCTTCACTTACCTTCACTCACTTACTCTCGTTGCTTCACTTTCACTCACTCTCGTAGCTTCCCTTTCCTTCACTCATTCTTGTAGCTTCACTTTCCTTCACTTACTTATTCTCGATGCTTCACTTACCTTCACTCATTTTACTCTCGTTGCTTCACTTTCACTCACTTACTTTCGTAGCTTCCCTTTCCTTCACTCATTCTTGTAGCTTCACTTTCCTTCACTTACTTATTCTCGATGCTTTACTTACCTTCACTCACTTATTCTCGCAGTTTCACTTACCGTCTCTCACTTACTCTCTTTGCTTCACTAACCTTCACTCACTTACTCTCATAGCTTCCCTTACCTTCACTCACCCTCGTTGCTTCTGTTACCTTCACTCATTACTCTCTTTGCTTCACTTACCTTCGCTCACTCTTGTTGCTTCAGTTATCTTCACTCACTTACTATCGTAGCTTCACTTACCTTCACTCACTTATTCTCTTTGCTTCACTTACCTTCACTCACTTACTCTCTTTGCTTCATTTCCTTCACTCACTTACTCGCGTTGCTTCACTTTCCTTCAGTCACTTACTATCGTTGTTTCACTTACCTTCACTCACTTACTCTCGTAGCTTCACTTACCTTCGCTCACTTACTCGCGTAGTTTCACTTACTTTCACTCACTCACTCTCGCTGCTTCACTTACCTTCACTTACACTCGTTGCTTCAATTAGCTTTACTGACTTACTCTCGTTTCCTCACTTAAGTTCACTCACTTTCTCTCGAAGCATTACTTAACTTCACTCATTTACTCTCTTTGCTTCACTTACCTTCATTCACTTACTCTCGTTGCTTCATTTACCTTCTCTAACTTACTCTCATAGCTTCACTTACCTTCACACACTTACTCTTATAGCTTCACTTACCTTCACCCATTTACTCTCGTAGCTTCACTTAAGTTCACTCACTCTCGTTGCTTCACTTACCTTCACTCACTTACTCTCGTAGCTTCACTTACCTTCTCTAACTTACTCTCATAGCTTCACTTACCATCACTTACTCTCGTTGCTTCAATTACTTTCATTCACTTACTCTCGTTGCTTCGCTTACTTTCAGTCACTTACTCTCGTAGTTTCTCTTACCTTCACTCACTCTCGTTGATTCACTTACCTACACTCACTTGCTCTCGTTGCTTCAATTACCTTCTCTCACTTACTCTCGTTGCTTCGCTTTATTTCAGTCACTTACTCTCGTAGTTTCTCTTACCTTCACTCACTTACTCTCGTTGATTCACTTACCTTCACTCATTTGCTCCCCTAGCATCACTTATCTTCACTCACTTACTCGCACAGTTTCTATTACCTTCATTCACTTACTCTCGTTGATTCAATTACCTTCATTCACTTATTCGCGTTGCTTCACTTACCTTCACTCACTTCCTCTCGTTGCTTCATATACCTTCAGTCACTTACTTTCGTAGCTTCATTTACCTTCACTCAATTACTCTCGCAGTTTCTCTTACCTTAACTCATTTACTCTCGTAGCATCACTTAAATTCATTCACTCTCGTTGCTACACTTACCTTCACTGATTTACTCTCGTAGTTTCACTTACCTTCACCGATTTACTCTCATTGCTTCACTTACCTTCGCTCATTTACTCTCGAAGCTTCACTTACCTTCACTCACTTAATCGCATAGTTTCTGTTACCTTCACTCAATTACTCTCGTTGCTTCACTTACCTTCACTCACTTACTCTTTTAGTTTCTCTTGCCTTTACTCTCTTACTCTCGTAGCTTCGTTTACCTTCACCCACTTACTCTCGTAGCTTCACTTAACTTCACTCACTCTCGTTGCTTCATTTACCTTCACCCACTTACTCTCGTAGCTTCACTTGCCTTTACTCACTTACTCTCGTTGCCTCACTTACCTTCACTCACATACTCCGGTAGCTTCACTTACCGTCACTCACTTAATCTCGTCGATTCTGTTACCTTCACTCACTTACTCTCGTAGATTCACTTACCTTCACTTACTTGCTCTCGTTGCTTCACTTACTTTCACTCACTTACTCTCCTTGCTTCACTTACTTTCACTCACTTACTCTAGTTGCTTCAATAGTCTTCACTTACTTACTCTCGTTGCATCAGTTACCTTCACTCACTTAATCTCGCTGCTTCACTTACATTCACTCACTTACTCTCGTTGCTTCACTTACATTCATTCACTTACTCTCGTTGCTTCACTTCCCTTCCTCACTTACTCTCGTAGCTTCACTTACCTTCACTTACTTATTCTCGTTGCTTCACTAATTACTCTTGTTGCTTCACTTACCTTCACTCACTTACTTTCGTAGTTTCTCTTACCTTTACTCACTTACTCTCGTTGTTTCACTTACCTTCACTCAATCTCGTTGCTTCAGTTACCTTTACTCACTTGCTCTCGAAGCTTCACTTACCTTCACTCACTTATTCTCGTAGTTTCACTTACCTTCACTCACTTACTCTCGTAGCTTCACTTACCTTCACTCATTTATTCTCATAGCTTCACTTACCTTCACTCACTTATTCTCATATCTTCTCTTACCTTCATTCACTCTCGCTGCTTCACTTGCCTTCACTCATTCTCGTTGCTTCACTTACCATCATTCACTTGCTCTCGTTGCTTCACTTACCTTCACTCACTTACTCTCATAGCATCACTTAACTTCAATCATTTACTGTCGTTGCTTCACTTATCTTCACTCACTTACTCCCGTAGTTTCTCTTACCTTCAGTAACTTATTCTCATAGCTTCACTTACCTTCACTCACTTACTCTTGTTGCTTCACTTACCATCACTCACTCTTATAGTTTCTCTTACCTTCCCACACTTGCTCTCGCATCTTCACTTACCTTCACTCTCTTACTCTCTTAGCTTCACTTACCTTCACACTTACTCTCGTTGCTTCAATTACCTTCACTCACTTTCTCTCTTTGCTTCGCTTACCTTCAGTCACTTACTCTCGTAGTTTCTCTTACCTTCACTCGCTTACTCTCTTCGTTAACTTAGCTTCATTCATTTGCTCTCGTAGCTTCGCTTACTTTCTTTAACTTACTCACAAAGTTTCTCTTACCTTCACTCACTTACTCTCGTTGTTTCAATTGCCTTCTTTCACTTACTCGCGTTGCTTCACTTATCTTCATTCACTCTCGTACTTTCTCTTACCTTCACTCAATTACTATCGTAGCTTCACTTACCTTCACTCTCTTACTCTCGCAGTTTCTCTTACCATAACTCATGTACTATTGTAGCATCACATAAATTCATTCACTCTCGTAGTTTCACTTACCTTCACTCATTTACTCTCATTGCTTCACTTTCCTTCACTCATTTACTCTGGTAGCTTCACTTACATTCACTCACTTACTCGCATAGTTTTTCTTACCTTCACTCACTTACTCTTTTAGTTTCTCTTGCCTTTACTCAATTACTCACGAAGCTTCGCTTACCTTCATTCACTCTCGTTGCTTCACTTACCTTCACTCACTTTCGTAGCTTCACTTACCTTCACTCTCTTACTCTCGTTGCTTCACTTACCTTCACTCACTTACTTTCGTTGCTTCATTAACTTTAACTCACTTACTCTCCGTGCTTCACTTACCTTCACTCGCTTGCTCTAGTTGCTTCACTATTCTTCACTCACTTACTCTCGTTGCATCAGTTACCTTTACTCACTTAATCTCGTTGCTTCACTTACATTCACTCACTCTCGTTGCTTCACTTACCTTCATTCACTTACTCTAGTTGCTTCACCTCCCTTCACTCACTTACTCTCGTAGCTTCACTTACCTTCACTTAGTTAATCTCGTTGCTTCACTTACTTTCACTCACTCTCGTAGCTTCCCTTTAATTCACTCACTCTTGTAGCTTCACTTACCTTCACTTACTTATTTTCGTTGCTTCACTTACCTTCACTCACTTACTCTCATTGCTTCACTTACCTTCACTCACTTACTCTCGCAGTTTCACTTACCTTCACTCACTTACCATCGTTGCTTCAGTTACCTTCACTCATTAAACTTTTGTTGCATCACTTACCTTCACTCACTTTCGTAGTTTCTCTTACTCTTACTCACTTACTCTCGTTGCTTCACTTACCTTCACTCACTCTCGTCGCTTCATTTACATTCACTCACTCTCTTTGCTTAAATTACCTTTACTCACTTACTCTCGTAAGTTCCTTTACCTTCACTCACTTACTCTCGCAGTTTCACTTACCTTCACTCACTTACCATCGTTGCTTCAGTTACCTTCACTCATTACTATTGTTGCTTCACTTACCTTCTCTCACTTTCGTAGTTTCTCTTACCCTTACTCACTTACTCTCGTTGCTTCACTTACCTTCACTCACTCTCGTCGCTTCATTTACATTCGCTGACTTACTCTCGTACCTTCACTTACCTTCACTCAAACTCGTAGCTTCACTTACCTTCACTCAAACTCGTAGCTTCACTTACCTTCACTCAAACTCGTAGCTTCACTTACCTTCACTCACTTACTCTCTTTGCTTCATTTTCTTCACTTATTTACTCTCGTCGCTTCACTTCCCTTCACTCTATTACTCTCGTAGCTTCACTTACCTTCACTTACTTATTCTCGTTGCTTCACTTACTTTCACTCACTTACTCTCGTAGCTTCACTTACCTTCACTCTCTCTCGTCGCTTCATTTACCTTCACTGACTTACTCTCGTAGCTTCACTTACCTTCACTCACTTAAATTCGTAGCTTCAATTTTCTTCACTCACTTACTCTCTTTGCTTCATTTTCTTCACTCACTTACTCTCGAAGCTTCACTTACCTTCACTCACTTACTCTCACAGTTTCACTTACCTTCACTCACTTATTCTCTTTGCTTCACTTACCTTCACTTACTTGCTCACGAAGCTTCCCTTACCTTCACTCACTTACCGTCGTTGCTTCAGTTACCTTCACTCATTACTCTTGTTGCTTCACTTACCTTCACTCACTTAATTTCGTAGTTTCTCTTACCCTTACTCACTTACTCTCTTTGCTTCACATACCTTCATTGACTCTCGTTGCTTCAATTACCTTCTCTCACTTTCTCTCGTAGCTTCACTTACCTTCACTCACTTAAACTCGTAGCTTCACTTACCTTCACTCACTTACTCTCTTTGCTTCATTTCCTTCACTCATTTACTCTCGTTGCTTAACTTCCCTTCACTCACTTACTCTCGTAGCTTCACTTACCTTCACTTACTTTATCTCGTTGCTTCACTTACTTTCACTCACTTACTCACGTAGCTTATGTTTCCTTCACTCACTCTTGTAGCTTCACTTACCTTCACTTACTTATTTTCCTTGCTTCACTTAAGTTAACTTACTTACTCTTGCAGTTTCACTTAAATTCACTCATTTATTCTCTTTGCTTCACTTACTTTTACTCACTTACTCTCGTAGCTTCCCTTTCCTTCTATCACTTACCCTCGTTGCTTCTGTTACCTTCACTCATTACTCTTGTTGCTTCACTTACCTTCCCTTACTTAATTCGTAGTTTCTCTTACATTTTCTCACTTACTCTCGTTGCTTCACTTAACTCCACTCACTCTCGTTGCTTCAATTACCTTCACTCACTTTCTCTCGTAGCTTCACTTACCTTCACTCACTTACTCTCTTTGCTACATTTCCTTCTCTCACTTACTCTCGTTGCTTCACTTACCTTCACTTACTTACTCTCGTACATTAACTTACCCTCAATTTCTTACTATCGTAGTTTCACTTATCTTCACTCACTTGCTCTCGTAGCTTCACTTACCTTCACTCACTTACTGTCGTAGTTTCACTTACCTTCACTCACTTACTCTCGTAGCTTCACTTACCTTCACTCACTTACTCTCGTAGCTTCACTTACCTTCACTCACTTACACTCGTTGCTTCACATACATTTGCTCACTTACTCTCGTTGCTTCACTTACCTTCACTCATTTACTCTCATAGCTTCACTTACCTTCACTCACTTACTCGCATAGTTTCTCTTACCTTCACTCTCTCTCGTTGCTTCACTTACCATCACTCACTTAGTCCGATAGTTTCACTTACCTTCACTCACTTACTCTCGTCGATTCTCTTTCCTTCACTCACTTACTCACGTAGATTCACTTACCTTCACTTACTTACTCTCGTAGCTTCACTTACCTTCACTTACTTACTCGCGTTGTTTTCTTTGACTTTAAAACACTTACTATCGTTTTTTCCACTTACCTTCACCACTCTCGTACTTCACTTACCTTCGCCACTTACCCGTGTTTCACTTACTTCACTCACTTCCTCGTACTTCATTTTACCCCATCATTATTCTCATAGCTTAATTTAACTTCACTCCCCTTTCCGTTGCCTTCACTTACCTCACTACCTCGTTGCTTCACTTACCTTTTCTCATTTACTCTCGTTGCATCATTACCTTCACCACTTCTCTCGCACTTTATTTAACTTCACCTTTTTACTCTCTTGCTTCACTTACCTTCATTCACTTACCCGTATTTCTCTTACGTTTACCCATTACTCTGAATTCACTTAAGTTTCACCACCTCGTTGCTTCACTTATTTTCACTCACTTGCTATCGAAGCTTCACTTACCTTCTTTAACTTCTCTCTTACTTCACTTACCTTCCTCACTTACTCTCGTTTCTTCTTTTCCCCTTAACTCATTTACTCTCGTTGTTTTCGTTTACCTTAAACATTTACCTCGTATTTCTCTTCCCTTTCACCACTTACTCTTTTTGATTCACTTACCTTCACCACTTACTCCTTTTGCTTTAAATTCCCTCACCACTCTCTTGCTTCGCTTTCCTTCAGCCCTTTACTCTCGATTTCTTTTTCCCTTCACTCACTTTCTCTTTTTTGATTCATTTCCTTCACTCGTTTGCTTTTCCCTAGCATCACTTACTTCACTCACTACTGCACAGTTTTCTATTCCCTTTCTCGCTTACTCTTTTCCTTTCATTACCTTCTTTCATTTTGCCTGTACTTCCACCCACAATTACTCGCAAATTTTCTCTTACCTTCTCTCATTTCTCTCGTTGTTTAATTTCCCTTAAAATTTTTTTCCGTTGTTTCATTTACCTTTCCTCACTTACTCTCTTTGCTATATACCTTTCACTCCTTACTTTCGTAGCTTCATTTACCTTAACTATTTACTCGCCTTTCTCTTACCTTAACTCTTTTAAACTCTCGTAGACGCACTTAAATTCATTCACCTCTTCTGGATTTACCTTCGCGATTTACTCTCGTAGTTGCACTTCCCTTTTCACTGTTTTACTCCATTGCTTCACTTCCCTTTTCGCCATTTACATTCGACTTCATTTACCTTCACCTTAATCGCATAGTTTCTGTTCCTTCACTAAATTACCCCTTGCATCATTTCCCTTTCATCATTTACTCTTTTAGTTTCGTTTCCTTTTACTCCCTTACCTCGTAGTTTTCGCTTACCTTCCCCACTTTCTCTCGTAGCTTCACTTACCTTCACTCATCCGTTGCTTCATTTACCTTCACTCACTTACTCTCGTAGCTTTCACTTACCTTCACTCTCTTACTCTCGTAGCTTCGCTTACCTTCACCCACTTACTCTCGTAGCTTCACTTATCTTCACTCACTCTCGTTGCTTCATTTACCTTCGCTCATTACTCTCGTTGCATCACTTACCTTCACTCACTCACTCTTTTAGTTTCTATTGCTTTTACTGTCTTACTCTCGTAGCTTCGCTAACCTTCACCCACTTACTCTCGCAGCTTCACTTACCTTCACTCACTCTCGTTGCTTCATTTACCTTCACTCACTTACTCTCGTAGCTTCGCTTACCTTCACCCACTTACTCTCGTAGCTTCACTTATCTTCTCTCACTTACTCTCGTTGCCTCACTTACCTTCTCTCACTTACTCCGGTAGCTTCACTTACCGTCACTCACTCACTCTCGTCGATTCTCTCACCTTCACTCACTTACTCTCGTAAATTCATTTACCTTCACTTACTTGCTCTCATTGCTTAACTTACTTTCACTCACTTACTCTCCTTGCATCACTTACCTTCACTCACTTACTCTAGTTGCTTCAATAGTCTTCACTCACTTACTCTGGTTACATCAGTTTCCTTCACTCACTTAATCTCGTTGCTTCACTTACATTCACTCACTTACTTTCGTTGCTTCACTTACATTCTTTCACTTACTCTCGTTGCATCACTTCCCTTCACTCACTTACTCTTGTAGCTTCACTTACCTTCACTTACTTATTCTCGTTTTTTTCACTTACTTTCACTCACTTACTCTCGTAGCTTCCCTTTCCTTCACTCACTCTTGTAGCTTCACTTACCTTCACTTATTTATTTTCGTTGCTTCACTTACCTTCACTCACTTACTCTCGTTGCTTCATTTCCCTTTTCACTCACTTACTCTCACACTTTCACTTACCTTCACTCACTTACTCTCTTTGCTTCAAATACCTTCTCTCACTTGCTCTCGTAGCTTCCCTTACCTTCACTCACTTACCCTCGTTGCTTCAGTTACCTTCATTTCATTACTCTTGGTGTTTCACTTACCTTCACTCACTTACTTTCGTAGTTTCTCTTACCTTTACTCACTTACTCACGTAGCTTCACTTACCTTCACTCACTTACTCTCATAGCTTCATTTTTTTCACTCTTACTCTCGTTGCTTCACTTACCTTCACTCACTTACTCTCGTACCTTCACTTACCTTCAATCACTTACTATCGTTGTTTCACTTATCTTCACTCACTTTCTCTCGTAGCTTCACTTACCTTCACTCACTTACTCTCGTACTTTCACTTACCTTCACTCACTTGCTGTCGTAGCTTCACTTACGTTCACTCATTATTCTCATAGCTTCACTTACCTTCACTCACTTATTCTCATAGCTTCATTTACCTTCACTCACTCTCGCTGCTTCACTTACCTTCGCTCATATACTCTCTTTGCTTGACTTAATTTCACTCACTTAATCTTGTTCCCTTCACTTACTTTCACTAACTTCGTTTGCTTCATTTTACCTTTACTCACTTAATCTATTTGCTTAACTTACCTTTTTACTTACTCTCGTTTCTTCACTTACCTTCACTCACTTACTCTCGTAGCTTAACTTAAACCTTCAATCGTTTACTCTAGTTGCTTCATTTCCTTCACCCCACTTACTCTCGTTGCTTCACTTACCTTCACTCGCTTTCTCTCGTACCTTCACTTCCTTCACTCACTCACTCTCAAAAGTTTCATTTACCTTCACTCACTTAATCTCGTTGATTCACTTAATTTCCCTCACTTACTCTCGTAGTTTCACTTACCTTCACTCACTTATTCTCATAGCTTCACTTACCTTCACTCACTCAAGTTGCTTCACTTACATTCACTCATTCTCTTTTGCTTCACTTAGCTTCAATCACACACTCTCGATGGTTCACTTATCTTCACTCACTTACTCTCGTAGCTTCACTTACCTTCACTCACTTATTCTCAAAGCATCACTTACCTTCACTCATTTACTCTCGTTGCTTCATTTACCTTCACTCTCTTACACTTGTAGTTTCTCTTACCTTCTCCCAGTTACTCTCACAGCTTCACTTACATTCACTCATTCTCGTTGCTTCACTTACCTTCACTCACTTACTCTCGTAGCTTCACTTACCTTCCCTAACTTACTCTCGTTGCTTCACTTACCTTCACTCACTTATTCTCATAGCATCACTTACCTTCACTCACTTATTCTTGTTGCTTCACTTACCTTCACTCACTAGCTCTCATAGTTTCTCTTACCTTCACTCACTTACTCTGTGCTTCATTTAAATTCACTCACTTACTCTCGTTGCTTCAATTTACCTTCACTCATTACACTCGGAGTTTCCCTTACCTTAAATAAATTTTACTCTCATAGCATCATTTAAACCTTCACTCACTTACTCTCGTTGCTTCACATACTTCCACTCACTTACTCTCATTGCTTCACTTACCTTCACTGACTTACTCTCGTTGCTTCAAATACTTTCGCTCACTTACTCACGTTGCTTCACTTACCTTCACTGATTTTTCTCGTAGTTTCACTTACCTTCACTCATTTACTCTCATTGCTTAACTTACCTCCACTCATTTACTCTCGTAGCTTCACTTACCTTCACTCACTTACTCGCACAGTTTCTCTTACCTTCACTCACTCTCGTTGCTTCACTTACATTCACTCACTTACTCTGGTTGCTTCACTTACCTTCACTCACTTACTCCTTTAGCTTCACTTACCTTCACTCACTTTCTCGCATAGTTTCTCTTACCTTCACTCACTCTCGTTGCTTCACTTACATTCACTCACTTACTCTTGTAGCTTCACTTACCTTCCCTCTCTTACTCTCGTAGCTTCGCTTATCTTAACTCACTTACTCACGTAGCTTCGCTTATCTTAACTTACTTACTCACGTAGCTTCGCTTACTTTCACTCACTTACTTGGTTGTTTTCACTTACCTTCACCCCACTTACTCCTTTAGCTTCACTTACCTTCACTTACTTGCTCTCGTTGCTTCACTTACTTTCACTCACTTACTCTCCTTGCTTCACTTACCTTCACTCACTCTCGTTGCTTCATTTACCTTCACTCACTTACTACGTAGCTTCACTTCCCTTTTCACTCACTCTCGTAGCTTCACTTCCCTTTCCCCTCACTTATTCTCTTTGCTTCACTTACCTTCCTCACTTACTCTCGTACCTTCCTTACCTTCACTTACGCTCGTTGCTTCTCTTACCTTCACTCATTACTCTCTTTGCTTCACTTACCTTCACTCACTCCGTTGCTTCATTACCTTCACTCACTCACTCTCGCTGCTTCACTTACCTTCGCTCATATACTCTCTTTGCTTGACTTAATTTCACCACTTAATCTCGTTGCTTCACTTACATTCCTCACTCTCGTTGCTTAAATTACCTTTACTCACTTAATCTATTTGTTTAAAATTTAACCTTTACTTACTCTCGTTTCTTCACTTACCTTCACTCACTTACTCTCGTAGCTTAACTTACCTTCAATCGTTTACTGTCGTTGCTTCATTTCCTTCACTCACTTACTCTCGTTGCTTTCACTTACCTTCACTCGCTTTCTCTCGTACCTTCACTTACCTTCACTCACTCACTCTCACAGTTTCACTTACCTTCACTCACTTACTCTCTTTGCTTCACTTACCTTCTCTCACTTGCTCTCGTAGCTTCCCTTACCTTCACTCACTTACCCTCGTTGCTTCAGTTACCTTCACTCATTACTCTTGGTGTTTCACTTACCTTCACTCACTTACTTTCGTAGTTTCTCTTACCTTTACTCACTTACTCACGTAGCTTCATTTTACCTTCCCCTCACTTACTCTCATAGCTTCATTTTTTTCACTCTTACTCTCGTTGCTTCACTTACCTTCACTCACTTACTCTCGTACCTTCACTTACCTTCAATCACTTACTATCGTTGTTTCACTTATCTTCACTCACTTCTCTCGTAGCTTCACTTCCCTTTCACTCACTTACTCTCTTACTTTCACTTACCTTCACTCACTTGCTGTCGTAGCTTCACTTACGTTCACTCCATTATTCTCATAGCTTCACTTACCTTCACTCACTTATCTCATAGCTTCATTTCCCTTTCCCACTCACTCTCGCTGCTTCACTTACCTTCGCTCATTACTCTCTTTGCTTGACTTAATTTCACCCCACTTAATCTCGTTGCTTCACTTACATTCACTAACTCTCGTTGCTTCATTTACCTTTACTCACTTAATCTATTTGCTTAACTTACCTTTACTTACTCTCGTTCCCACTTCCTTCACTCACTTACTCTCGTAGCTTAACTTACCTTCAATCGTTTACTCTAGTTGCTTCATTTCCTTCACTCACTTACTCTCGTTGCTTCACTTACCTTCACTCGCTTTCTCTCGTACCTTCACTTACCTTCACTCACTCACTCTCATAGTTTCATTTACCTTCACTCATTTAAAATCTCGTTGATTCACTTAATTTCACTCACTTACTCTCGTAGTTTCATTTCCCTTTTCACTCACTTATTCTCATAGCTTCACTTACCTTTCACCCCACTCAAGTTGCTTCACTTACATTCACTCATTCTCGTTGCGTCACTTAGCTTCAATCACACACTCTCGATGGTTCACTTATCTTCACTCACTTACTCTCGTAGCTTCACTTACCTTCACTCACTTATTCTCAAAGCATCACTTACCTTCACTCTTTTTACTCTCGTTGCTTCATTTACCTTCACCCCTCTTACACTTGTAGTTCTCTTACCTTCTCCCAGTTACTCTCACAGCTTCACTTACATTCACTCATTCTCGTTGCTTCACTTACCTTCACTCACTTACTCTCGTAGCTTCACTTACCTTCCCTAACTTACTCTCGTAGCTTCACTTACCTTCACTCACTTATTCTCATAGCATCACTTACCTTCATTTCACTTATTCTTGTTGCTTCACTTACCTTCATTCACTAGCTCTCATAGTTTCTTTTTCCTTCACTCACTTACTCTTGTAGCTTCATTTAAATTCACTCACTTACTCTCGTTGCTTCAATTACCTTCACTCATTACACTCGGAGTTTCCCTTACCTTCACTCAATTACTCTCATAGCATCACTTACCTTCACTCACTTACTCTCGTTGCTTCACATACTTCCACTCACTTACTCTCGTTGTTTTCACTTACCTTCACTGACTACTCTCGTTGCTTCAAATACTTTCGCTCACTTACTCACGTTGTTTTCACTTACCTTCACTGATTTTTCTCGAGTTTCACTTACCTTCACTCATTTACTCTCTTGCTTAACTACCTCCACTCATTTACACTCGTAGTTTTCACTTACCTTCACTCACTTACTCGCACAGTTTCTCTTACTTCACTCACTTTCGTTGCTTCACTTACATTCACTCACTTACTCTGTTGCTTCATTACTTCACTCACTTACTCCTTTAGCTTCACTTACCTTCACCACTTTCTCCATAGTTTTCTTTACCTTCACTCACTCTCGTTGCTTCACTTACATTCACTCACTTACTCTTGTTAGCTTCACTACCTTCCTCTCTTACTCTCTTTAGCTTCGCTTATTTTTAACTCACTTACTCACGTAGCTTCGCTTATCTTAACTCACTTACTCACGTAGCTTCGCTTACTTTCACTCACTTACTCTGGTTGCTTCACTTACCTTCCATCCCCTTACTCCTTTAGCTTCACTTACCTTCACTTACTTGCTCTCGTTGCTTCATTTTACTTTCACTCACTTACTCTCCTTGCTTCACTTACCTTCACTCACTCTCGTTGCTTCACTTACCTTCACTCACTTACTATCGTAGCTTCACTTACCTTCACTCACTCTCGTAGCTTCACTTACCTTCACTCACTTATTCTCTTTGCTTCACTTACCTTCACTCACTTACTCTCGTACCTTCCCTTACCTTCACTTACGCTCGTTGCTTCTCTTACCTTCACTCATTACTCTTTTTTGCTTCACTTACCTTCACTCACTCTCGTTGCTTCAGTTACCTTCACTCACTCATTCTCGCTGCTTCACTTACCTTCGCTCATATACTCTCTTTGCTTGACTTAATTTCACTCACTTAATCTCGTTGCTTCACTTACATTCACTCACTCTCGTTGCTTCTTTTACCTTTATTTCACTTAATCTATTTGCTTAACTTACCTTTACTTACTCTCGTTTCTTCACTTACCTTCACTCACTTACTCTCGTAGCTTAACTTACCTTCAATCGTTTACTGTCGTTGCTTCATTTTCCTTCACTCACTTACTCTCGTTGCTTCACTTAAACCTTCCTCGCTTTCTCTCGTACCTTCACTTTACCTTCACTACTCACTCTCACAGTTTCACTTACCTTCACTCACTTATCTCTTTGCTTCACTTACCTTCTCTCACTTGCTCTCGTACCCTCCCTTACCTTCACTCACTTACCCTCGTTGCTTCAGTTACCTTCACTCATTACCTTGGTGTTTCACTTACCTTCACTCACTTACTTTCGTAGTTTCTCTTACCTTTACTCCTTACTCACTTTAGCTTCACTTACCTTCACTCACTTACTCTCATGCTTCATTTTTTTCACTCTTACTCTCGTTGCTTCACTTCCCTTTCACTCACTTACTCTCGTACCTTCACTTACCTTCAATCATTACTATCGTTGTTTCACTTATCTTCACTCACTTTCTCTCGTAGCTTCACTTACCTTCACTCACTTACTCTCGTACTTTCTCTTACCTTCACTCACTTGCTGTCGTAGCTTCACTTACGTTCACTCATTATTCTCATAGCTTCACTTACCTTCTCTCACTTATTCTCATAGCTTCATTTACCTTCACTCACTCTCGCTGCTTCACTTACCTTCGCTCATATACACTCTTTGCTTGACTTAATTTCACTCACTTAATCTCGTTGCTTCACTTACATTCACTCACTCTCGTTGCTTCATTTACCTTTACTCACTTAATCTATTTGCTTAACTTACCTTTACTTACTCTCGTTTCTTCACTTACCTTCACTCACTTACTCTCGTAGCTTAACTTACCTTCAATCGTTTACTCTCGTTGCTTCATTTCCTTCACTCACTCACTCTCGTTGCTTCACTTACCTTCACTCGCTTTCTCTCGTACCTTCACTTACCTTCACTCACTCACTCTCATAGTTTCATTTACCTTCACTCACTTAATCTCGTTGATTCACTTAATTTCCCTCACTTACTCTCGTAGTTTCACTTACCTTCACTCACTTATTCTCATAGCTTCACTTACCTTCACTCACTCAAGTTGCTTCACTTACATTCACTCATTCTCGTTGCTTCACTTAGCTTCAATCACACACTCTCGATGGTTCACTTATCTTCACTCACTTACCCTCGTAGCTTCACTTACCTTCACTCACTTATTCTCAAAGCATCACTTACCTTCACTCATTTACTCTCGTTGCTTCATTTACCTTCACTCTCTTACACTTGTAGTTTCTCTTACCTTCTCCCAGTTACTCTCACAGCTTCACTTACATTCACTCATTCTCGTTGCTTCACTTACCTTCACTCACTTACTCTCGTAGCTTCACTTACCTTCCCTAACTTACTCTCGTAGCTTCACTTACCTTCACTCACTTATTCTCATAGCATCACTTACCTTCACTCACTTATTCTTGTTGCTTCACTTACCTTCACTCACTAGCTCTCATAGTTTCTCTTACCTTCACTCACTTACTCTTGTAGCTTCATTTAAATTCACTCACTTACTCTCGTGGTTTTCAATTACCTTCACTCTTTTACACTCGGAGTTTCCTTACCTTCACTCAATTACTCTCATAGCTTCACTTACCTTCACTCACTTACTCTCGTTGCTTCACATACTTCCACTCACTTACTCTCGTTGCTTCACTTACCTTCACTGACTTACTCTCGTTGCTTCAAATACTTTCGCTCACTTACTCACGTTGCTTCACTTACCTTCACTGATTTTTCTCGTAGTTTCACTTACCTTCACTCATTTACTCTCATTGCTTAACTTACCTCCACTCATTTTACTCTCGTACTTCATTTAACCTTCACTCACTTACTCGCCACAGTTCTCTTACCTTCACTCACTCTCGTTGCTTCACTTACATTCACTCACTTACTCGGGTTGCTTCACTTACCTTCACTCACTTACTCCTTTAGCTTCACTTACCTTCACTCACTTTCTCGCATAGTTTCTCTTACCTTCACTCACTCTCGTTGCTTCACTTACTTTTCACTCACTTACTCTTGTAGCTTCCCCTTACCTTCCCTCTCTTACTCTCGTAGCTTCGCTTATCTTAACTCACTTACTCACATAGCTTCGCTTATCTTAACTCACTTACTCACTTTAGCTTCGCTTACTTTCACTCCATTACTCTGGTTGCTTCACTTACCTTCACTCACTTACTCCTTTAGCTTCACTTACCTTCACTTCCCTTCTCTCGTTGCTTCACTTACTTTCACTCACTTACTCTCCTTGCTTCACTTACCTTCACTCACTTTCGTTGCTTCACTTACCTTCACTCACTTACTATCGTAGCTTCACTTACCTTCACTCACTTACTCTCGTAGCTTCACTTACCTTCACTCACTTATTCTCTTTGCTTCATTTTACCTTCACTCACTTACTCTCGTACATTCCCTTACCTTCACTTACGCTCGTTGCTTCTCTTACCTTCACTCATTACTCTCTTTGCTTCACTTACCTTCACTCACTCTCGTTGCTTCAGTTACCTTCACTCACTCACTCTCGCTGCTTCACTTACCTTCGCTCATATACTCTCTTTGCTTGACTTAATTTCACTCACTTAATCTCGTTGCTTCACTTACATTCACTCACTCTCGTTGCTTCATTTACCTTTACTCACTTAATCTATTTGCTTAACTTACCTTTACTTACTCTCGTTTCTTCACTTACCTTCACTCACTTACTCTCGTAGCTTAACTTACCTTCAATCGTTTACTGTCGTTGCTTCATTTCCTTCACTCACTTACTCTCGTTGCTTCACTTACCTTCACTCGCTTTCTCTCGTACCTTCATTTACCTTCACTCACTCACTCTCATAATTTCATTTACCTCACTCACTTAATCTCTTTTGATTCACTTAAATTCCCTCACTTACTCTCGTAGTTTCATTTACCTTCACTACTTATTCTCTTTGCTTCACTTACCTTCACTCACTCAAGTTGCTTCACTTACCTTCACTCATTCTCGTTGCTTCACTTAGCTTCAATCACACACTCTCGATGGTTCACTTATCTTCACTCACTTACTCTCGTAGCTTCACTTACCTTCACTCACTTATTCTCAAAGCATCATTACCTTCACCCCATTTACTCTGGGTTGCTTCATTTACCTTCACTCTCTTACACTTGTAGTTTCTCTTACCTTCCCCAGTTACTCTCCCAGCTTCACTTACATTCACCATTCTCTTTTGCTTCACTTACCTTCACTCACTTACTCTCGTAGCTTCACTTACCTTCCCTAACTTACTCTCGTAGCTTCACTTACCTTCACTCACTTATTCTCATAGCATCACTTACCTTCACTCACTTATTCTTGTTGCTTCACTTACCTTACTCATACTGCTCCATAGTTTCTCTTACCTTCACTCACTTACTCTTGTAGCTTAAATTTAAATTCACTCACTTACTCTCGTTGCTTCAATTACCTTCACTCATTACACTCGGAGTTTCCCTTACCTTCACTCAATTACTCTCATAGCTTCACTTACCTTCACTCACTTACTCTCGTTGCTTCACATACTTCCACTCACTTACTCTCGTTGCTTCACTTACCTTCACTGACTTACTCTCGCTGCTTCAAATACTTTCGCTCACTTACTCTCGTTGCTTCACTTACCTTCAATGACTTACTCTCGTAGTTTCACTTACCTTCACTCATTTACTCTCGTAGCTTCACTTACCTTCACTCACTTACTCGCACAGTTTTCTTTTACCTTCACTCACTCTCGTTGCTTCACTTACATTCACTCACTTACTCTCGTAGCTTCATTTACCTTCCCTCTCTTACTCTCGTAGCTTCGCTTACCTTTACTCACTTACTCACGTAGCTTCGCTTACCTTCAATCACTTACTCTGGTTGCTTCACTTAACCTTCACTCACTTACTCCTTTAGCTTCACTTCCCCTTCACTCACTTTTTCGCATAGTTTCTCTACCTTCACTCACTCTCGTTGCTTCACTTACATTCACTCACTTACTCTTTTAGCTTCACTTACCTTCCCTCTCTTACTCTCGTAGTTCGCTTACCTTAACCTCATTACTCACGTAGCTTCGCTTACTTTCACTCACTTACTCTGGTTGCTTCACTTACCTTCACTCACTTACTCCTTTAGCTTCACATACCTTCACTTACTTGCTCTCGTTGCTTCATTTTCTTTCACTACTTACTCCCCTTGCTTCACTTACCTTCACTCACTTACTCTGTTGCTTCCTACTCTTCGCTCACTTACTCTCGTTGCATCAGTTACCTTCACCTCTTACTGTCGTAGCTTCAATTACCTTCACTTACTTACTCTCGTTGCTTTCACTTTCACCTCACTTACTCTCGTAGCTTCTCTTTCCTTCACTTATTCTTGTAGCTTCACTTTCCTTAAATTTTACTTATTCTCTTTTGCTTCACTTACTTTCACTCATTACTCTCTTTGCTTCACTTACCTTCACTCACTTACTATCGTAGCTTCACTTACCTTCACTCACATACTCTCGTAGCTTCACTTACCCCTCACTCACTTTTTCTCTTTGCTTCACTTACCTTCACTCACTTACCCCTCGTACCTTCCCTTACCTTCACTTACCCTCTTGCTTCAATTTACCTTCACTCACTTACTTCTTTGCTTCATTACCTTCACTCACTTTCGTAGTTTTTCTTACCTTCACTCACTTACTCTTTTTGCTTCACTTACCTTCACTCACTCTCTTTTGCTTCATTACCTTCACTACTACCTCTCTTTTGCTTCATTTCCTTCACTCACTTACTCGCGTTGCTTCACTTTCCTTCAATCACTTACTTTTCGTTGTTTCACTTACCTTCACTCACTTACTCTCGTTGTTTCACTTACCTTCCCCTCACTTACTCTCGTTGCTTCAATTAACCTTCACTCACTTACTCTCATAGCATCACTTAACTTCAATCATTTTACTCTCGTTGCTTCACTTACTTCACTCACTACCCCGTAGTTTCGCCTTACCTTCACCAATTTACTCTCGGAGCTTCACTTACCTTCACTCACTACTCTCGTAACTTCACTTACCTTCAGTAACTTATTCTCATAGCTTCACTTACCTTCACTCACTTACTCTTGTTGTTCACTTTACCATCACTCACTTTTTATAGTTTCTTTTACCTTCCCACACTTGCTCTCGCATCTTCACTTACCTTCACTCTCTTAACTCTCTTAGCTTCCCTTACCTTCACTCCCCTCATTGCTTCTGTTCCCTTCACTCATTACTCTCTTTGCTTCACTTACCTTCACTCACTCTCGTTGCTTCACTTACCTTCACTCACTTACTATCGTAGCTTCACTTACCTTCACTCACTTACTCTCGTAGCTTCACTTACCTTCACTCTCTTACTCTCTTAGCTTCCCTTACCTTCACTCACCCTCGTTGCTTCTGTTACCTTCACTCATTACTCTCTTTGCTTCACTTGCCTTCACTCACTCTCGTTGCTTCAGTTACCTTCACTCACTTACTCTCGTAGCTTCGCTTACCTTAACTCACTTACTCACGTAGCTTCGATTACTTTCACTCACTTACTCTGGTTGCTTCACTTACCTTCACTCACTTACTCCTTTAGCTTCACATACCTTCACTTACTTGCTCTCGTTGCTTCACTTACTTTCACTCACTTACTCTCCTTGCTTCACTTACCTTCACTCACTTACTCTAGTTGCTTCACTACTCTTCGCTCACTTACTCTCGTTGCATCAGTTACCTTCACTCTCTTACTGTCGTAGCTTCAATTACCTTCACTTACTTACTCTCGTTGCTTCACTTTCACTCACTTACTCTCGTAGCTTCTCTTTCCTTCACTTATTCTTGTAGCTTCACTTTCCTTCACTTACTTATTCTCTTTGCTTCACTTACCTTCACTCACTTACTCTCTTTGCTTCACTTACCTTCACTCACTTACTATCATAGCTTCACTTACCTTCACTCACATACTCTCGTAGCTTCACTTACCCTCACTCACTTATTCTCTTTGCTTCACTTACCTTCACTCACTTACTCTCGTACCTTCCCTTACCTTCACTTACCCTCGTTGCTTCAATTACCTTCACTCACTTACTCTCTTTGCTTCATTACCTTCACTCACTTTCGTAGTTTTTCTTACCTTCACTCACTTACTCTCTTTGCTTCACTTACCTTCACTCACTCTCGTTGCTTCAATTACCTTCACTCACTTACTCTCTTTGCTTCATTTCCTTCACTCACTTGCTCGCGTTGCTTCACTTTCCTTCAATCACTTACTATCGTTGTTTCACTTACCTTCACTCACTTACTCTCGTTGCTTCACTTACCTTCACTCACTTACTCTCGTTGCTTCACTTACCTTTACTCACTTACTCTCATAGCATCACTTAACTTCAATCATTTACTCTCGTTGCTTCACTTACCTTCACTCACTTACTCCCGTAGTTTCTCTTACCTTCACCAATTTACTCTCGGAGCTTCACTTACCTTCACTCACTACTCTCGTAGCTTCACTAACCTTCAGTAACTTATTCTCATAGCTTCACTTACCTTCACTCACTTACTCTTGTTGCTTCACTTACCATCACTCACTGTTATAGTTTCTCTTACCTTCCCACACTTGCTCTCGCATCTTCACTTACCTTCACTCTCTTACTCTCTTAGCTTCCCTTACCTTCACTCACCCTCATTGCTTCTGTTACCTTCACTCATTACTCTCTTTGCTTCACTTACCTTCACTCATTACCTCTTTGTTTCACTTCCTTCACTCACTTCGTTGCTTCATTACCTTCACTCACTTACTATCGTAGATTCAACTTACCTTCACTCACTTACTCTCGTAGCTTCACTTCCCTTTCACTCTCTTACTCTCTTAGCTTCCCTTACCTTCACTCACCCTCTTTTGCTTCTGTTACCTTCACTCATTACTCTCTTTGCTTCACTTGCCTTCACTCACTCTCGTTGCTTCAGTTACCTTCACTCACTTACTATCGTAGCTTCACTTACCTTCACTCACTTATTCTTTGCTTCACTTACCTCCACTCACTTTCGTAGTTTTTCTTACCTTCACTCACTTACTCTCTTTGCTTCATTTCCTTCACTCACTTACTCGCGTTGCTTCACTTTCCTTCAATCACTTACTATCGTTGTTTCACTTACCTTCTCTCACTTACTCTCGTAGCTTCACTTGCCTTCGCTCACTTACTCTCGTAGTTTCACTTACTTTCACTCACTCTCGCTGCTTCACTTACCTTCACTTACACTCGTTGCTTCACTTAGCTTTACTGACTTACTCTCGTTGCATTACTTAACTTCACTCATTTACTCTCTTTGCTTCACTTACCTTCATTCACTTACTCTCGTTGCTTCATTTACCTTCTCTAACTTGCTCTCATAGCTTCACTTACCTTCACACACTTACTCTCATAGCTTCACTTACCTTCACCCATTTACTCTCGTAGCTTCACTTAAGTTTACTCAGTCTCGTTGCTTCACTTACCTTCACTCACTTACTCTCGTAGCTTCACTTACCTTCTCTAACTTACTCTCATAGCTTCACTTACCTTCAGTCACTTACTCTCGTTGCTTCAATTACTTTCATTCACTTACTCTCGATGCGTCGCTTACTTTCAGTCACTTACTCTCGTAGTTTCTCTTAACTTCACTCACTTACTCTCGTTGATTCACTTACCTTCACTCACTTGCTCTCGTTGCTTCAATTACCTTCTCTCACTTACTCTCGTTGCTTCGCTTTCTTTCAGTCACTTACTCTCGTAGTTTCTCTTACCTTCACTCACTTGCTCTCTTTGATTCACTTACCTTCACTCATTTGCTCCCCTAGCATCACTTATCTACACTCACTTACTCGCACAGTTTCTATTACCTTCATTCACTTACTCTCATTGTTTCAATTACCTTCATTCACATATTCGCGTTGCTTCACTTACCTTCACTCATTTCCTCTCGTTGCTTCATATACCTTCACCCCACTTACTTTCATAGCTTCATTTACCTTCACTCACTTACTCTCGCAGTTTCTCTTACCTTAACTCATTTACTCTCGTAGCACATTTAAATTCTTTCACCCTCGGGGCTGCACTTCCCTTCTCGGTTTTTAATCTCGAATTTTTCACTTACCTTCACCGATTTACCTCTTTTGCTTCACTTTCCTTCGCCTCATTTATTTCTCGAAGCACACTTCCCTTTCACTCACTTAATCGAAATATTTTTCTGTTACCTCACTAAATTACTCTCTTTTGTTTTCACTTCCCTTTCCCCACTCACTTACTTTTTTATTTCTCTTGCCTTTACTCCCCTTACTCTCGTAGCTTCGCTTCCCTTTTCACCCATTTAAACCTCGTAGCTTCCTTACCTTCACTAAACCCCTCGTTGCTTCATTTCCCTTTCACCCACTTACTCTCGTAGTTTTCATTTACCTTTACCCCCTTACCCCTTTTTTGCCTCACTTCCCCTCACTCACAACCCCGTAGCTTAAACTTTCCGTCACTCACTTAATCTCGTCGATTCTTTTTCCCTTTCACCCCACTTACTCTCGTAGATTCACTTACCTTCACTTACTTGCCTCGTTGCTCACTTTCTTTCACTCACTTACTCTCCTTGCTTCAACTTACCTTCACTCACTTACTCTAGTTGCTTCAGTAGTCTTCCCCTTCTTACTTTTTGTTCACCCAGTTTACCTTCACTCATTTAAATTTCTCGCTCCCTTCACTTACATTCACTCACTTACTCTCTTTCTTCACTTCATTAAATTCATTTACTCGCGTTGCTTAATTTTCCCTTCATTTCCCCTTACTCTCGTATTTTCACTTACCTTCACTTACTTATTTTTTCGTTGTTTCACTTACTTTCACTCATTTACTCTCGTAGTTTCCCCTTCCCCTTCACTCACTCTTGTAGTTTTCACTTACCTTCACTTATTTTATTTTGTTGCTTCACTTCCCTTTCCCACTCACTAACCCTTTGCTTCACTTACCTTCACTCACTCTCGCATTTTTCACTTACCTTCACTCACTTTTTCCCTTTTTGCTTCACTTACCTTCCTCACTCTCGTAGTTTCCCCCTTACCTTCATCACTTACCCTCGTTGTTTCAGATACCTTCACTCACTTACCCTCGTTGCTTCAGATACCTTTCAAAATTTACTCTTGTTGCTTCACTTACCTTTCATCACTTACTCTCTTGTTTCACTTACCTTCACTCATCACTTTGCTTCAATACCTTCACTCACTTATCTCGAAGCGCACTCCCCTTCACTCACTTACTCTCGTAGTTCATTTACTTTCACTACTTACTCTCTTAGCTTCATTTTTTTCCACTCACTTACTCTCGTTGCTTCATTTACCTTCACTCACTTACTCTCTTTCCTTCACTTCCCTTCAACACTTCTACGTTTTTTTCACTTACTCACTCACTTACTCTCGAGTTTCACTTACCTTAACTCACTTATCTCTATTTTTCACTTTACCTTCACTCATTTTTTCTCATAGCTTCATTTACCTTTCACTCACTTATTCTCATATTCTTTTTCACCTTTCATTCACTCTCGCTGCTTCATTCCCTTCACCATTCCGTTGCTTCACTACCATCATTCACTTGGTCTCTTGCTTCACTTTATTTCACCATTACTCTCGTTGCTTCACTTATTTCACTCCTTACTCTCACAGCTCCTTAAAACTTCAATCATTTACCTCGTTGCTTCACTTACCTTCATTTCATTACCCCCCGAGTTTCCCTTTTCCCTTTCACCAATTTTACCTCGAGCTTCACACCTTCCTCACTACTCCGTACCCTTTCACTTACCTTCAGAATTATTCTCATAGCTTCATTTAACCTTCACTCACTTACTCTTTTTGTTTCACTTACCACACCCATATAATTTTCCCTTTTACCTCCCACACTTGCTCTCCCTTTTCACTTTCACTCTCTTACTCTCTTTTGCTTCACTTACCTTCACCTTACTCTCGTTGCTTCAATTACCTTCACTCATTTTTCCCCTTTTTTTGCTTCGCTTACCTTCTGTCACTTACTCTCGTATTTTCCCTTTTTACCTTTCACTCGCTTACTCTTTTTCATTAACTTACTTCATTCATTTGCCTTCGTGCTTCACTTACCTTCTTTAACTTACCACAAAGTTTTCTTTCCTTCCTCACTTCTCTCGTTGTTTCAATTGCCTTCTTTCATTTACTGCGTTTTTTTCACTACTTCTTTCACTCCCGTACTTTCTCTTACCTTCACTAAATTACTTCGTAGCTTCACTTCCTTCACTCACTTCTTGCTTCATATACTTTCACTCACTCTCATTGCTTCACTTCCCTTTCGCTCATTTAAATTTTCCGTACCACTTACCTTCACTCCTTACATGCATATTTTTTCTTTTACCTCATCATTTTCTCTCATTGCTTCATTACCTTCACTCACCTTGTAGTTTCCTTACAATCACCAATTTACTCTAGAGGCTTCGTTCCTTCACTCACCTCTTGCTTCATTTAAACCTTCATCACTTACACACGAGTTTCTCTTCCTTCACTCATTTACTCTCGATTTTCTTTTCCCTTTCACTCACTCTCATAGCTTCACTTACCTTCACTCACTTACTCTCGTTTGCCTTCCCTTCACTCATTTACTCAAGCCCCTTCACTTACCTCTTCTTTTTACTCCTAGCTTTACTTCCCTTCCCCCATTTACTCGCATAGTTTCTGTTACCTTCACTCACTTACTCTCGTCGTTCACTTACCTTCACTCATTTGCTCTCGTAGCTTCACTTACCTTATTCACTTATCGCATATTTTCTCTTACCTTCACTCACTTACCTCGGGCCCCCCTTAAATTCACGACTTACTCTCGTAGCTTCCTTACTTCACTCATTTCTCTCATTGCTTCACTTACCTTCGCTCATTTACTCTCGTAGCTTCACTTACCTTCACTCATTTGCTCTCGTAGCTTCACTTACCTTCATTCACTTACTCGCATATTTTCTCTTACCTTCACTCACTTACTCTCGCTGCTTCCCTTAAATTCACTGACTTACTCTCGTAGCTTCACTTATCTTCACTCATTTGCTCTCATTGCTTCACTTACCTTCGCTCATTTACTCTCGTAGCTTCACTTACGTTCACTCACTTACATGCATAGTTTCTCTTACCTTCACTCACTTACTCTTATTGATTCATTTTTCCTTCACTCACTCTTTAGTTTTCTTACCACACTAAATTACTCTAAGGCTTCGTTTACCTTTCACTCACTCTCGTTGCTTTCTTACCTTCACTCACTTACTCATTAGTTTCACTTCCCTTTCGCCTCTTACTCTCGAAGCTTCGCTTACCTTCACCACTTACTCTCGTTGCTTCATTTACCTTCAATCATTTCACACGTGTTTCTCTTCCCCTTCACTCACTTACTCACGTAGTTTCCCCTTCACTCACTCTCTATTTCACTTCCCTTCACTCACTTACCTCGTTGCTTCACTTCCTTCCTTACTTTCTTTTGCTTCTTTTTATTTCACCACTTTTTTTGCTTTCACTTCCCTTTCACTTACTCTCTTTTTCATTTACCTTATCACTTACCAGTTTCCTTCATTACCTTCATTTTTTCTTACTCTCATATTTTACTTACCTCACTTCTTAATGAATTTTGTCCCTTCATCACTTACCTCGTCGTTCACTTACCTTCACTCATTTGCTGTCGCAGCTTCACTTCCCTTTCATTCATTTCTCGAAATTTTTTTTCTCTCCCTCACTCACTTACTCTTTTCTAAAATTACCTTCACTCACTTACTCTCGTCGCTTGCTTCACTTACCTCCACTCACCTTAACTCCTCGTAGTTTCTCTACGCTTCACTCACTCTCGTTGCTTCACTTATACTTTCACATCACTTACCTCTCGTATGCTTCACTTACCTTCACTTTTTCTTGCTGTCGTTGCTTCACTTTCCTTAACTTTCACCTCGTTGCTTCATTTAACCTTCACTCATTTACTCTTTTGCTTCACTTACCTCACTTATACTCTCGTTTCTTCACTTACCTTCACTCACTCTCCATTGCTTTCACTTACCTTTCATTCTCTTTACTCCGTAGCTTCACTTATTACCTTCATCACTCACTTACTCTCGTTGCTTCACTTTACCTGTCATTTCACTTACTTCTCGTTGCTTCACTTACCTCACTCACGTCTCGTTGATTCATTTACCTTGACTTCACTTACTCTTTTTTTTGATTCACTTACTTCCCTACACTTGTTTTCTTCATCATTTAACTCCGTTTGCTTACTAACTTCACTCTTACCACATAGCATCAACTTACCTTCACGTCACTTACTCTCGTAGCTTAACTTACCTTCATTCACTTACTCTCGTAGATTCTCTAACTTCACTAACTTACTCTCGTAGATATTTTTTTCACTTATTTGCACTAACTGCTCTTGATGTTTTCAATTACTTTCACTCTCTTACTCTCCTTGCAAAACTTACCTTCATCGACTCACTTACTCTCGATGCTTAACTTTCTTTCACTCACTTAGTTTCGTTTGACAGACACTTGCCTTAACTCACTTAATCTCGTTTGCTTCACTTACTTTCACTCACTGACTCCTCGTTGCCATCACTTACCCTCATTCACTTTCTCCTCGTTGCTTCACCTACCCTACACTCATTACTCTCGTAGCTTTCACTTACCTTCACTTACTTTATTATCGTTGCTTCCACCTTACCTTCGCTCACTTACTCTCGTTGCTTCACTTGCCTTCACTCCACTTACTCTCGTTGCTTCCCTACCTTCACTCACTTACTCTCGCAGCTTCCCTTTCCTTACTTACTTATTTTCGTTGCTTCACTTAATCTCACTCACTTACTCTCGTTGCTTCACTTACCTTCACTCACTCTCTCAGTTTCACTTGCCTTCAATCACTTATTCTCTTTGGCTTCACTATCTTCACTCACTTACTATCGTAGCTTTCCCTTACCTTTCAACTCACTTACCCTCGTTGCTTCAGTTACTTGTCACTCATTCCTCTCGTTTCTTCACTTACCTTCATCCTCACTTTCTCCTCATAGTTTTCTCCTTACCATCACACACTTACCTCTCGTTTGCTTCACTGACCTTCACTCACTCTCGTTGCTTCAATTACCTTCACCCACTACTCTCGTAGCTTGAACTTACACTTCACTCACTTTACTCTCTCCTGCTTCATTTCTTTTCACTCACTAAATCTCGCTGCTTCACTTACTTCACATCACTTTCTCTCGTACTTTACCTTACATTTACGCACTATTATCGTAGTTTCACGACCTTCATCACTCACTAACCTCGTAGCTTGTACTACTTAACTCTCTTACGTCGTAGATTCATTTACCTTCACCACTCTTACTCTCGTAGCTTCACTTACCTCATCACTTATTCTCATAGCTTCCTTATCTTCACTCACTCTCGATGTTCAATTACTTTCACTCATTCTCGTTGCTTCACTTACCCATCCATTCACTTACTCATGCCTAGCTTCACTTACCTTCACTCACTTACTTCTCCGTACTTCTATTTACCTTCACTCACTCTTGTAGCTTCACTTACCTTCACTCACCTAACTTACTCTCCTAGTTTCTGTTAACCTTCACTCACTCTCGTTACTACTTCCCTTAACCTTCACCTCACTTACTATCGTTGTGTCACTTGCCTTCACCCACTTACCACGTTGCGTCACTTACCTCACTCACTTACTCTCGTAGTTTTATGTTACCATTCACTCCTTACTCCTCGTAGTTTCTGTTACCTTCACTCACTTCTCTGCTTCACTTACCCTCACTCACTTTACTTCGTTGCTTCAACTTTCCTGTCACTTACTTACTGTCGTTGCTTCACATACCTTAACTTACTCTCGTTTCTTCACTTAACCTTCACTCACTCCCTCTCGTTGCCTCACTTAAATTCATTCTCTTACTCTCGTAAGCTTAATACACTTACACTTCCATCACTTACTCTCGTTCTCACTAACCTTCACCCACTTACTCTCGTTGTTTCACTTTCCTTCACTTACTTACTCGTCGTTGCTTCACATACCTTAACTCACTCTCTTGCTTCATTTACCTTCACCCACTTAGTCTTTTTGCATCACTTAACTTCACTTAACTTTCGTTTCTTCACTTACCTTCACTCACTTCTTCTCGTTTGCCTCACTTAAATTGTTTCATTCTCTTACTTTCGTAGCTTCACTTACCTTCACTCACTTGCTATCGTTGCTTCACTTCCCTTCATCTCACTTACTCTCGTTGCTCACTTACCTTCACCTCACTTACTCTCGTAGTTTCCTCTTACCTCCCTCACTCTCGTGCTCACCTTACCTTCACTCACATGCTATCGTTGCTTCACTTTCCTTCACTTACGTTCGTTGCTGCACTTACCTTAACTCACTCTCTTTGCTTCATTATCTTTCACTCACTTACTCTCGTTGCTTCACTTACCTTCAATTCTCTTACTCTCGTAGCTTCACTTACTCGCGTCAGCTTCACTTACCTTCACTCACTTACTCTCGTTGCTTCACTTACCTTCACTCACTTACTCTCGTTGCTTCACTCTCCTTCACTCACTCTCGTTGTTTCATTTATCTTCACTCACTTACTCTTTTTGCTTCACTTACCTTCACTTACTCTCGTTTCTTCACTTACCTTCACTCACTTACTCTCGTAGGTTCACTTACCTTCGCTAGTTTACTCTCGTTGCTTCATTTTATCCACTCACTTACTCTCGTTGCTTACTTACCTTCACTCACTTACTCTAGTACCGTCTCTTACTTATTCTCGTAGTTTCACTTACCTTCACTCACTTATTCTCATAGCTTCAATTACCTTCGCACTCTCTCGTTGCTTCATTTACTTTCACTCATTCTCGTTGCTTCAGTTACCATCATTCCCTTACTCTCGTTGCTTAACTTACCTTCAATCACACACTCTCGCTGGATCACTTACCTTCACTCACTTACTCTCGTTGCTTCAATTAACTTCACTCACTCTCGTTGCTTCATTTACCTTCACTCACTTACTCTCGAAGTTTATCTTACCTTCACTCACTTACTCTCGTAGTTTCTCTTACATTCACTCACTCTCGTTGCTTCACTTACCTTCACTCACTTACTCTCGTTGCTTCACTTACCTTCACTTACTAACTGTTGTGCTTCACTTACGTTCACGTATACTCACTCTATTGCTTCATTTTACCTTCACTCACTTAAATCTTTTTCTACACTTCTTTCGTTTCCTTTCACTTACCTTCAACTCACTTACTCTCGTAGTCATCACTTTCCTTCACCTCACTTACTCTCGTTCCATCATTTACCTTCACTCTCTCTTGTAGTTCCTCGTACCTTCCTCCATTTACTTTTGAAGCATCACTTACCTTCACTCACATTCTCGTTGCTTCACTTACCTTCACACACTTACTTTCGTAGCTTTAACTTCCGTTCACTAACTTTCCTCATAGCTTACTTACCTCCACTCACTTATTCCGTTAATCACTACCTTCACTCACTACTACTCTCGTTGCTTTACCTTTGCCCTTCATTCTCTTACTCTCGAGCTTCAGTTTACCTTCACCACTTACTCTCGTAGCATCACTTTCCTTCACTCACTTACTCTCCTTGCTTCATTTACCTTCACTCAGTCTTGTAGTTTCCCTTACCTACTCCCAGTTACTCTCGTACTTTCACTTACCTTCACTCACAGTCGTTGCTTCACTTACCTTCACACACTTTCTCTCGTAGCTTCACTTACCTTCACTAACTTTCTCTCATAGCTTCACTTACCTCCATTCACTTATTTCTCCGTTGCCTTCACTTACCTTCATCACTTGGTCTCATAGTTTCTTTTAACACTTCACCTCTTACACCCGTAGCCTTCACCTTACCGGTCTATCACTTACTCTCGTTGCTGCAATTACCTTCACTCATTACTCTCGTAGCTTCACTTTACCTCAGTCAATTCTCTCGTAGTTTTCCTACCTCACCACGTTCGTCTAATAGCTG
This sequence comes from Cherax quadricarinatus, assembly GCF_026875155.1. Classification (NCBI taxonomy): domain Eukaryota; kingdom Metazoa; phylum Arthropoda; class Malacostraca; order Decapoda; family Parastacidae; genus Cherax; species Cherax quadricarinatus. The sequence goes on along the minus strand of NW_026470167.1, from coordinate 11,897 downwards.
CTTGACGTTACCTTCTGTCTCTCACTTACTCTCTCTTTTTCCTTCACATACCTCACTCACTTACTCTCGTAGCTTCACACTACCTTCCACTCATTTATTCCTCATTGCTTCACTTGCCTTCACTCAATTACTCCGTAGCTTCACTACCTTCACTCACATGCATAGTTTCCTTCCTCACTACTTACTCTCATTGCTTCAATTTCCTTCACACACTCTTGGAGTTTCACTTTAACCTTAACTCACTTACTCTAGAGGCTCGCTACCTCACTCCACTCTCTTTGCTTCCTTAACCATCGACGTCACTTAGTCCTCGTTTGCTTTCACTTACCTTCACTCCCCTTCCCCCCACTCCGTAAAGTTTTCTCCTACTTCTCTCACTCTCGTTGCCTTCACTTACCTTCACTCACTTACTCTCTTTGCTTCACTTACCTTCATTTACTTACTGTCGTTGCTTCACTTTCCTTAACTCACACTCGTTGCTTCATTTACCTTCAGTCACTTACTCTTTTTGCTTCACTTACCTTCACTTACTCTCGTTTCTTCACTTACCATCATTCTCTTACTCTCGTAGCTTCACTTACCTTCACTCACTTACTCTCGTTGCTTCACTTACCTTCATTCTCTTACCCTCGTAGCTTTTTTTTTTTTTTTTTTTTTTTTACACAGGGTTTGACAAGGTTAAGGATCCCTAGCTTTATTGACAGCTATTTACAGGTTAAGGATTCCTAACTTTATTGGCAAGCTAAGAGCTGTTACCTACATCAGCTCATTTGAAAGCATTTTTATTGTTATGAGACATACAAGTAGGGAACAGGGTGAAGTTGGAGCCATCTGTGGGCCAGCATTTTCATTTGATCAACTGACGTTATCTCGTTGACATCATTATGCTGTACGAATGTGTTCCATACTCGAGTCATCCTGGGTATGTATGATCTCAGATGGAGTGATGTTCTGGAGAAGGGTACAGCCAGAGTGAAGTTGCTGCTTTCTGCCCGTCTTGTGGCATAAAAGCTTGTTTCACGCTGTCCTCGAAGTGGACCCAAGTGTGGTATTTTGACAATATTGGCCTTGTACATAACAGTAAGGCCACCCACATCCCTCCTATGTTGAAGGCTCTGCTGAAATGACAGATCTATCCAGGATGGGTCCAGGCGAGAGATGAGACGTCTTGCTCTGTTCTCTACTCTGTCAAGCAGTCGCAGATGAGAGGGGGGGCAGGCAAACCAAGAAAGAGGAGCATACACAAGGTGTGAGCGTACTTGTGCCTCGTACAGGATCTTGCAACCCCTACTGTCAAGCAGGTGCGAGATACGGCGAAGTGCTGTAAGCTTCCTGGCTGCCTTGTTTGCAAGATTTACAACATGGTTCTTCATGGTTAGTTTGGAGTCAAATTTCACCCCAAGGATATCAACTTCTTCTCCAGGTGCCAACATCGTCCCATTCATCCTTACTACTGCACCAGCATTACCATCATGGTGCCTAGAGACGATCATCATTTGCGTTTTCTCAGGTGCAAATGTTACTTGCCATCTATTTCCCCAAGCTGATATAGCTCTCAGCTGGTGATTGATGTAGCTTAGAGCACCTGGCATTTCTTCTCTTGGATAAGTGAATGTCAGTGTACAGTCGTCTGCATATGCATGTGATTCTGGGATGAGATGAAGAAGGTCGTTGAAGTAAACATTCCATAACAGTGGACCCAGCACACTTCCTTGTGGAACGCTTGCCCCAATAGGATGCCTTGCTGATTCCGTTCCATTGAGGACTACACTTAGAGATCTACCATGATGGTAATCACTGAGGAGACATAGCGTAGAGCCTGCAATTCCCAGTGCTTGAAGTTTTGCTAAGAGGCCCTGGTGCCACATCCGGTCGAAAGCGCCAGCAATGTCCAGTGCTACCACACAGCTGACTTTGGATTCATCCAGTGACTGGTGCCACTTAGTGGAGAGGTTTAACAACAGATCAGCAGCAGAGTAACCTTTCCTGAAGCCATATTGACGATCACAAAGTAGTGAGTGGTAGTCAAAAAAATCTGTCATTTGTCTTGAGATTATTGTCTCAAGGATCTTACCAGTGATTGACAGGAGTGACACTGGTCTGTAGTTGCTGATTTCTGCTCTGCTCTTCTTTTTGTGAACAGGGACTACATTTGCCTCTTTCCATGGAGAGGGCCATTTGCACTGTACTAGGCAGTGCTGAAAGATGAGAGTTAGAGGTGCTGCTAGCTGGTCTGCACATCTTCTCAACAATCTTGGCTCAACTTGTCTGGGCCCACAGCCTTTTCCTGGTCAAGTGATTTAAGAAGGAAATGCACCTCCTCCTGCCTTATTGTCACCACTGACAGTTTTGACACAGTTCTTGCAGCTAGCCAAGGAGGGTCCCTTGCTGGATCAGGAACTTGCATTTTGGTAGCAAAGTGTTCAGCAAAGAGGTCCGCCTCTCTTGATTACTAGTAGAGGTGGTCCCATCCTGTCGATTTAGAGGTGGAATAAGTTCATCAGGCAGATAACCTTGTCTGCCCTTGACCGGGGACCACCGGGTTTTTTAAGCCTACCCACGTGGTTTCAAACTTTTTTTTTAGTGTCCCCCCCTCCCTTTAAACCCCAATCACCCCAATATCCCTACGGGCTTCATGTGAAAGTTCCTTTTAATAGTTAGAAGTCTTTATACCTTCCCCCCATGTTTTTGTATTTGGGCAAAGGCCTACAAACAACGAAACCAAACCAAGGCTAAAATTTTTAGGCTTTGCCATATTCCCGGGAAAGGGAATGTTTCTTTTTTGCAGATTAAGGATGGTTCACTCACTTCCCTCTTTTTTGTTTCCCCTTACCTTAAATTACTCCCCGCCCCCTTTACTTACCTTCCCCAACCCTAACTCTCTTTCCCATCACTTACCTTCTTTCCCTCTTCCCTCTCGTGCTTAAATTTAACCTTCACTAAACTAACTCTGGTCAATCACTTCCCTTTTCACTCACTTACTCTCTTTTTGGTTTTCATTTACCTTCACTCACCCCTTTGTATTTTCCCTCTTACCGTTTTTTCCCAATTTTACTCTCTTTAGCTTCAGTTACCTTCCCCGCACCCCTCGTTGCTTCACTTTCCCCCACCACTTGCTCTAAAAATTTCCCCTTCCCTTTAAACCTTCATTTTAAAACCCCTTAGTTTCCACTTACAGTCAATCCTTACTTCGAGTTTCACTGCCCTTTTCACTCACTTACTCTCAAATTTTTTTAAAAAAACCTTCAAACACTTACTCTGATATTTTCATTTTCCCTTTTCCTAAATTTACTCTCTTTGCTTCACTTACCTTCGCCCCTTTACTCTCGAGCTTCACTTTCCTTCACTCACTTACATGCATAGTTTCCCCTTTACCTTCACTCCTTACTCTCATTGTTTTCCATTTACCTTCACTCACTCTTGTAGTTTCTCTTACCATCACTCAATTACCCTAAGGCTTTGTTTTACCTTCACTCACCCTCGTTGCTTCATTACCTTCGTAATTTACCACAAACTTCACTTACCTTCGCTCTTTTAACTCTCGAAGCTTCGCTTACCTTCATTCATTTACTCTCGTTGTTTCCCATTTTTAACCTTCACTAACTTACACACGAATTTCTTTTACCTTCCCTCACTTACTCTCGATTTTTCATTTTTTTCCTTACTAACTCTCATACCCCTTTTCACTTACCTTCACTCACTTACTCTTGTTGTTTCCCATTTAAACCTTCACCCCTTTCGTTGCTTCTTTTACCTTCACTCACTTTTTTTTGCTTAAATTACCTTCACTTACTCTCGTTTGTTACTTACCTTTCCCCTCAATTACTCACGTTCCTTCACTTACCTTCATTTTTCTTACCTCATAGTTTTAACCCCTTTGGCCTTAAACCACTTACTCGCATAGTTTTAAAAACCTTTCCCCTCACTTTCTCTCCGCTCCCCTTACCTTCATTTTTTTTTGCCCCTCGTACTTCACTTACCTTCATTAAATTTACTCCATATTTCTCTTCCCTTCACTCACTTACCCCTCGTTTTTTCCCAAAAAAAATTTCACTGACTTACCTCGTGGGATTTTTCACTTAAAATCTTCCCCTCATTTACTCTCATTGCTTCACAAACCTTCGCTCTTTTAAAACTCTCAACTTCACAAACCTTCACCATTTACATGAAATAGTTTCTTTTACCTTCACTCATTTCCCTCTCTTTGCTTAAATTTAAACCTTTCCCATTTACCCCTCTTTAAATTTCCCACTTAAACCTTAAACTCACAAAAACATATTTTTCTTTTCCCTTTCACTCACTTACTCTCATTGCTTAAAATTTACCTTCATCACTCTTGTATTTTTCTTTAAACCATCACTAAAATTACCTAGGGGCTCGCTTACCTTCACTCACTCTCGTTGTTTCACTTACCTTCCTCACTTACTCACGTACTTCACTTCCCTTTTCGTCTTTTACTTCGAAGCTTCGCTTACCTCACTCACTTACTCTCGTTGCTTCACTTCCCTTTCACTCACACTTTGTAGTTCTCTTACCTTCACTCATTTTTTCCCCGTAGTTTCTCTTTCCTTCACTCACCTCATTTACTCGTTGCTTCACTTATCTTCACTCACTCTCGTTGCTTCATTACCTTCACTCACTTGCTCTTTTTGCTTCATACCTCACTTACCTCGTCCTTTCTCCCTTCATCACTAACTCTCGTCCTTCCCTTCCCTTTCATTCTCTTACTCTCTTTAGCTTCATTACCTTCACTCATAATCTGGTAGCATCACTTACCTCACTCACTTACTCTTGTCATTTACCTTCACTCACTCTTGTAGTTTTCTTCCCGTCTCCCAGTTACTTCGTACCCAGTTACCTTCATCACACTCGTTGCTTCACTTCCTCCCTCACTTCCCTCTCAATTTTCTCTTACCTTCACTCACTTACCCCGAAGCTTCACTTACAGTCAATCCACTTATTCGTGCTTCACTGACCTTCACTCATTACTCTCGATTTTCTCTTACCTTCACCCCTTATCTGTAGTTCACTTACATCTCTCACTTATCTCATTGTTCACTTACTTCGTCATTACTCTCGTAGCTTATTAAACTTCACTCACTTCTGCATAGTTTCTCTTACCTTCACTCACTTACTCTCTTTGCTTCAGTTACCTTCACTCACTTTGTAGTTTCTTACCATCACTCAATTACCTAAGGCTTCGCTTACTTCACTCACTCTCGTTGCTTCACTTCCCTTCATCACTTACTAGTAGCTTCATTACCTTCGCTCTCTACCTCGAATTCCTTACTTCACTCACTTACTTTTCGTTGCTTCACTACCTTCACTCATTTCAACGTATTTTCTACCTCCTCATTACTTCGTAGTTTCTCTTTCCTTCATAACTCATAGCTTCACTTACCTGCACTCACTTACTCTCGTTGCTTCACTTACCTTCACTCACTTTCGTTGCTTCATTTACCTTCACTCACTCTTTTTGCTTCACTTACCTTCACTTACTCTCGTTTGTTCACTTACCTTCACTCATTTACTCACGTTCCTTCACTTACCTTCATTCTCTTACTCTCATAGCTTTACTTGCCTTCACTCACTTACTCGCATAGTTCCTGTTACCTTCACTCACTTACTCTCGTCGTTCACTTACCTTCACTCATTTGCTCTCGTAGCTTCACTTACCTTAATTCACTTACTCACATATTTTCTCTTACCTTCACTCACTTACTCTCGCTGCTTCCCTTAAATTCACTGACTTACTCTTGTAGCTTCACTTATCTTCACTCATTTACTCTCATTGCTTCACTTACCTTCGTTCATTTACTCTCGTAGCTTCACTTACATTCACTCACTTACATGCATAGTTCTTTACCTTCACTCCACTTTTTTACTTCATTACTTTCATTTACCTTAAACTCTACTCTTGTAGTTTCTCTTACCATCACTCAATTACTCTAGAGGCTTCGCTTACCTTCACTCACTCTCGTTGCTTCACTTACCTTCACTCACTTACTCACGTAGCTTCACTTACCTTCGCTCTCTTACTCTCGAAGCTTCGCTTACCTTCACTCACTTACTCTCGTTGCTTCACTTACCTTCACTCACTTACACATGTAGTTTCTCTTACCTTCACTCACTTACTCTCGTAGTTTGTCTTTTCTTCACTCACTCTCATAGCTTCACTTACCTTCACTCACTTACTCTCGTTGCTTCACTTACCTTCAATCACTTTCGTTGCTTCATTTACCTTCACTCACTCTTTTTGCTTCAATTACCTTCACTTACTCTCGTTTTTTCACTTACCTTCACTCACTTACTCACGTTCCTTCACTTACCTTCATTCTCTTACTTTTCATAGCTTACTTCCCTTCACTCACTTACTCCATAGTTTCTGTTACCTTACTACTTACTCTCGTCGTTCCCTTTACCTTCACTCTTTTGCTCTCGTAGCTTCACTTACCTTCCAATCACTTCTCGCAATTTTTCTCTTACCTTCACTCACTTACTCTTGTTGCTAAAATAACTTTCACTCACTACTTCGTCGCTTCACTTACTTCACTCATTACTCGTATTTTCCTTACCTTCACTCTTTCCCCTTTGCTTCACTTACCTTCACTCACTTACTCTCGTTGCTTCACTTACCTTCACTTTCTTGCTGTCGTTGCTTAACTTTCCTTAACTCACTCTCGTTGCTTCATTTACCTTCACTCATTTACTCTTTTTGCTTCACTTACCTTCACTTACTCTCGTTTCTTCACTTACCTTCACTCACTTACTCTCGTTGCTTCACTTACCTTCATTCTCTTACTCTCGTAGCTTCACTTACCTTCACTCACTTAGTCTCGTTGCTTCACTTACCTTCATTCACTCACTCTCGTTGCTTCATTTACCTTGACTCACTTAGTCTTTTTGATTCACTTACCTTCACCTACTCTCGTTTCTTCACTTACCTTCACTCACTTACTCCCGTTGCTTACTTACCTTCATTCTCTTACTCTCAGAGCTTCACTTACCTTCACTCACTTACTTTCGTAGCTTAACTTACCTTCAATCACTTACTCTCGTAGATTCTCTTACCTTCACTCACTAACTCTCGTAGATTCACTTATTTACACTAATATGCTCTGATATTTCAATTACTTTCACTCTCTTACTCTCCTTGCTTACCTTTTCTTCACTCACTTACTCTCGTTGCTTCACTTATCTTCACTCACTTAGTTTTCGTTGCATCACTTACCTTACTCACTTGATCTCGTGCTTCATTTACTTCACTCATACTCTCGTTGCCTCACTTTCCTTCATTCACTTTCTCTCGTTGCTTCACTTACCTTCAATCACTTACTCTCGTAGCTTCACTTACCTTCACTTACTAATTTCTCGTTGCTTCACTTACCTTCCTCATTACTCTCGTTGCTTCACTTGCCTTCATCACTTACTTCTTGCTTCCTTACCTCACTATTACTCTCCCTTCCCTTTTTCTTCACTACTTATTTCTTGCTTCACTTACTCTCACCATTTACTCTCGTTGCTTCATTACCTTCACTCACTCTCTCAGTTCCCTTCCCTTCAATCATATCTCTATGCTTCACTTACCTTATCACTATACGTAGCTCCCCTTACCTTCACTCAATTACCCTCGTTGCTTCAATTACTTTCACTAAATTACTCTCGTTTCTTCACTTACCTTCACTCACTTTCCCTCATAGTTTCTCTTACCTTCACACACTTACTCTCGTTGCTTCACTTACGTTCACTCACTCTCGTTGCTTCAGTTACCTTCACTCACTTACTCTCGTAGTTTCCCTTACCTTAACCAACTTGCTCTCGTAGCTTAACTTACCTTCACACACTTACTCTCTCTGCTTCATTTCCTTCACTCACTAAATCCCGCTGCTTCACTTACCTTCACTCACTTACTCTCGTACTTTAACTTACCTTTACGCACTTACTATCGTAGTTTCACTTACCTTCACTCACTAACTCTCGTAGCTTTACTCACCTTCACTCACTTACTTTCGTAGTTTCATTTACCTTCACACTCTTACTCTCGTAGCTTCACTTACCTTCAATCACTTATTCTCATAGCTTCACTTATCTTCACTCACTCCTTTGCTTCACTTACTTTCACTCTTCGTGCTTCATCCCATCATTCACTTACTCACGTTTGCTTCACTTACCTTCACTCACTTACTCTCGTATCTTCTATACCTTCATCACTCACTCTCGTTGCTTTACTTACCTTCATTTCATTACCTCTGTTGCTTCACTTACCTTCACTTACTACTCTCGTAGTTTCTCTTACCTTCACTCACTCCGTTGCTTCACTTACCTTCATCACTTACTCTCTTTACTTCACTTACCTTCACTTCTTGCTTCGTTGCTTAACTTCCTTTAACTCACTCTCGTTGCTTCATTTACCTTCTCTCATTTACTCTTTTTGCTTCACTTACCTTCACTTACTCTCGTTTCTTCACTTACCTTCACTCACTTACTCTCGTTGCTTCACTTACCTTCATTCTCTTACTCTCGTAGCTTCACTTACCTTCACTCACTTACTCTCGTTGCTTCACTTACCTTCATTCACTCACTCTCGTTGCTTCATTTACCTTGACTCACTTACTCTTTTGATTCACTTACCCACCTACTCTCGTTTCTCACTACCTTCCTCATTACACGTGCTTACTTACTTCATTTTACTCTCAAGTTCATTTCCTTCACTACTTACTCTCTTGCTTAACTTACCTTCACTCACTTCCTCTCGATTCCCTCTTACCTTCACTCACTATCTCGTAGATCATATTTGCACTAATTGCTCTTGAGTTTCAAATCCCTTTCACCTCTTTCCCCTTGCTTAACTTACCTTCACTCACTTACTCTCGTTGCTTCACTTATCTTCACTCACTTAGTTTCGTTGCATCACTTACCTTAACTCACTTAATCTCGTTGCTTCACTTACTTTCACTCACTTATTCTCGTTGCCTCACTTTCCCTCATTCACTTTCTCTCGTTGCTTCACTTACCTTCACTCATTTACTCTCGTAGCTTCACTTACCTTCACTTACTTATTCTCGTTGCTTCACTTACCTTCGCTCACTTACTCTCGTTGCTTCACTTGCCTTCACTCACTTACTCTCGTTGCTTCCCTTATCTTCACTCACTTACTCTCGCAGCTTCCCTTTCCTTCACTTACTTATTTTCGTTGCTTCACTTACTTTCACTCACTTACTCTCGTTGCTTCACTTACCTTCACTCACTCTCTCAGTTTCACTTGCCTTCACTCACTCTCTCAGTTTCACTTGCCTTCAATCACTTATTCTCTATGCTTCATTTACCTTCACTCACTTACTATCGTAGTTTTCCTTACCTTCACTCACTTACCCTCGTTGCTTCAATTACTTTCACTCATTACTCTCGTTTCTTCACTTACCTTCACTCACTTTCCCTCATTGTTTCCCTTACCTTCACACACTTGCTCTCGTAGCTTCACTTACCTTCAATCACTTATTCTCATAGCTTCACTTATCTTCACTCACTCTCGTTGCTTCACTTACTTTCACTCATTCTCGTTGCTTCACTTACCATCATTCACTTACTCATGCTGCTTCATTTACCTTCACTCACTTACTCTCGTAGCTTCTATTACCTTCACTCACTCACTCTCGTTGCTTCACTTACCTTCACTCGCTTACTCTCGTTGCTTCACTTACCTTCACTCACTTACTCTCGTAGTTTCTGTTACTTTCACTCACTCTCGTTGCTTCACTTACCTTCACTAACTTACTCACGTAGCTTCAGTTTCCTTCGCTCTCTTACTCTCGTAGCTTCGCTTACCTTCTCACTTTCTCTCTTTGCTTCACTTACCTTCACTTACTATCGTTGCTTCTCTTACATTAACTCATTTCTCGTTGCTTCATTTACCTTTAGCCCACTTACTCTTTTTCTTCACTTACCTTCACTTACTTTCGTTTCTTCACTTACCTTCACTCACTTACTCTCGTTGCTTCACTTACCATCATTCTCTTACTCTCGTAGCTTCACTTACCTTCACTAACTTACTCTTGTTGCTTCACTTACCTTCACTCACTTACTCTCGTTGCTTCACTTACCTTCACTCTCGTTGCTTCATTTACCTTCGCTCTCTTACTCTTTTTGCTTCACTTACCTTCAATTACTCTCGTTTCTTCGCTTACCTTCACTCACTTACTCTCGTTGCTTCACTTCCCTTTCCCTTCTCTTACTCTCGTAGCTTCACTTACCTTCACTCCCTTACTCTCGTAGCATCACTTACCTTAACTCACTTACTCTCGTTGCTTCATTTACCTTCACTCACTCTTGTAGTTTCTCTTACCATCTCCCAGTTACTCTCATAGCTTCACTTACCTTCACTCGCACTCGTTGCTTCACTTACCTTCAAACACTTACTCTCGTAGCTTCACTGACCTTCACTCACTTACTCTCGTATTTTCTCTTACCTTCACACACTTACTCTCATAGCTTCACTTACCTTCTCTCACTTACTCTAGTTGCTTAACATACCTTCACTCACTTACTCTCGTTGCTTCACTTACCTTCTTAGACTCATTCTCGTAGCTTCACTTACCTTCACTCATTTACTCTCATTGCTCACTTACCTTACTCATTTACTCTCGTAGCTTCACTTACCTTCACTCACTTACATGCATAGTTTCTCTTACCTTCACTCACTCCCATTGCTTCAGGTACCTTCACTCACTCTTGTAGTTTCTCTTACCGTCACTCAGTTACTCTCGAGGCTTCTCATACCTTCACTCGCTCTCGTTGCTACACTTACCTTCACTCATTTACTCATGTAGCTTCACTTACCTTCGCTCTCTTACTCTCGTAGCTTCGCTTACCTTCACTCACTTACTCTCGTAGCTTCAATTACCTTCACTCACTTACTCTCGTAGTTTCTCTTACCTTCACTCACTTACTCTCGTAGTTTCTCTTACATTCACTCACTATTGTTGCTTCAGTTACCTTCACTCACTTACTCTCGTTGCTTCACTTACCTTCACTCACTTACTCTCGTCGTTCACTTACCTTCACTCATTTGCTCTCGTAGCTTCACTTACCTTCATTCACTTACTCGCATATTTTCTCTTACCTTCACTAACTTCCTCTTGTTGCTTCAACTGCCTTCACTCACTTACTCTCGTTGCTTCACTTACCTTCACTAACTTACTCACGTAGCTTCCCCTTTCCTTCGCTCTCTTACTCTCGTAGCTTCGCTTACCTTCACTCACTTACTCTCGTAGCTTCAATTACCTTCACTCACTCACTCTCGTTGCTTCACTCACCTTCACTCACTTACTCTAGTTGCTTCACTTACCTTCACACACTTACTCTCGTATTTCTCTTACCCTCACTCACTCCCGTTGCTTAACTTACCTTCACTCACTTTCTCTCGTTGCTTCACTTACCTTTTATTTATTTATTTATTTATTTCCAATTTGAGCACACATACAGAGGTACAAAAAAATACAGATAAGAGCAGTATGCCAAAGCCACTTATACTATGCAAGCATTACGGGCTGGCTTAAAATTAACTTAAGATTAACTAAGCAATGATGAAATCAGTGATAAAACATTAATGTAAACAGATTACTATAAAGCACAAGTGAGTATTACAAAGACAGGTCATATGGTTGCTTGCATTGTTGTACATTCAGTCGTATGGAGTATTCTGTTAGGTAGTGTATTTAAAAAATAATAAAGTTAGATTGGGTTTTAGGTTTAACATTTATGTGATATAATTGTGAGAAACATTTAAGATATACAATTTATAAGGTTCATTTATTCAGTATTTATTTGGTTTTGGGTGAGTAAAGTGATCTTTGAGAAGAGACTTAATTTAAAAAGGTAGTTTTTTTTTTTATATTTAC
>NW_026470166.1:0-12660 GCF_026875155.1 Cherax quadricarinatus | reverse complement strand
CCCCTTTCCCCTCCCTTTATCCCCAAAACCCCAGTCGGTTTGGGGAATTTGATAGGACCCACCCCACATTCCCTCCTCCGCTAACATTACATGCAACACTAAAACTGTCATCCCAGCGCCACTACCAACATTGTGTTCATTACATTTATCAACAGTATTGTATTCAACATTAATGTCTATGTGGTCAACCTCATCACACTCTGCACCACCACTTATATTATGCTCATCACTATTACTAACATTATAGACACCACCGCTCTCATCACACTCTTCACCACCACTTATATTATGCTCATCACTATTACTAACATTATAGACACCATTGCCCTCATCACACTCTTCACCACCACTTATATTACGGTCATCACTATTACTAACATCATTGACACCATAGCCTTCATTATGATGCTCACTACAGTTATCAACACAAGTATTATATTCGTCATTACTGTAATTAAGAACACCACCACCACCTTGTTCAGCAACCTTATACTTGCTTTCACAAATTGTGACAATCTTGTTATTGGTTTATAAGGCCACTGACAGCTTACACGGTATCCACCCCCACTTATGATGCTATTAAGTAAGTTTATTCAGGTATACACAGTTACATAGAATTATACTGAACCGTTATACTACATGAACTAGCCAAAATGAATATTGGTGGTAGCTTACTCTGCTGGATAATAGGATACCTGTCAAATAGAGTATCCTCTGTCCTTTACCAAGGCTTCAGAAGTGATTCTAAAGAAATGTCTTTAGGTACACCGCAGGGAGGAGTTCTTAGTCCCATGCTATTTAATATTCTGATTAATGCTCTCCTAAATGCTCTACCTGCCTCACCTAACATATAGCTATAGATATGCTGATGATATCATGATCCATACAACAGGGCATAAGAAGATGAATACCATTCTTAATGAAGTTCAAGCAATTTGTAATCGACTAGGCCTCATAATATCTTCTCTAAAAACTAAGATATTAACAAGCAAACGACATCCCCCACCATCTATTTGCAGGGTGAAATCATTAGCTACGTTAAAACTTACAGATATCTTGGTGTAGATGTACCTTTAACAAATCCACTATACCACAACTAAACAAGAAATGTAAAGCAAGGCTAAATGCTCTCAAAGCTGTTGCTGGCTACAATCCCAACTATGGTGCAAATGTGAGAATCGTGAGAATGATGTACATAGCTTATGTTAGGTCCTTAATTGATTATGCTGCTCCCATGTTGATATTAGCTAGAGAAAGTTTCTCTCCGACCCTTGGAGTTAATGCAAAATGAAGCTCTCAGGATTATTCTTGGCTGTCCCAGATCTACAAAGCTCTTAACATGAGGAAGGAGCTTGGTATTTCTAGTATCAGTGATAGGATTGTTGAAATTAACACTGTACTCGGTATTAGAATGTTGAGAAACGAACCCAGACACTGTCACAGTGAATCTTACCAAGTGTCTAGAGGTAAATACACACAGATCTAAATGGATTGTGAAAACGTGCAATTGCATTAAGTTTTAACCTGCATGAACTGTATCACTGTAGGCAACAAGAGCATTTCACCCCTCCATGGAAGATGTGTTCATTTTAATATCACATACTACAAGTCCCTCCCAAGAAGCTCATTGCTAGTAATCCCTTCCTTAAATCTCTTGTTAGAGCAACTGCTCAAGAAGAAATTTCTCACCTAGCTGGTAGTAACAAGTTATCACAAGTTATATACACTGATGGATCTAAAACAGGAGTCTTCTGGCAGGGCTGCATCTGCTCTTGTTGCCACCTCCCTAGTTAAGAATGATAATAAATTTGTTGAGTTAGGCATAAGAATTAACAACTGGGCGTCTACACTGCAAACTGAATTGTTTGCAATCCTAATGGCGCTAAGCTAACCTATGACACTGAGCTTGACTCTATCATCATTACTGATTCTATGTCATCATTGAAGGCTCTTGGCTCATATAATGACTCCAACAACATGCTCATTGGGGAAGCCAGGTATAGATACTCAAAAATTAGGGACAAAGGAATTAATGTACAATTGCTATGGATCCCATCACACATTGGATTACTCCTTCATGATAAAGTTGATATGTTAGCCAAGAAGAGTATCCAGAAGGAGAATGTAGAATATAACTTTGGTATAACTGTGTCTAGCATTAGGAATAATATTAGGAGAGAAGTAAATAATGAAAATGATTGTTATAGGAATGCAGTTAGAAGCCTGAGTAGATCTATAACCCACTATGATAACATGAACGTAGATAAGTATGTTTATGGAGCAACTTGCAATGTGAACAGACTGACTGATGTTGTAGTGGCCAGGCTTAGGCTTGGTTACAAGTACTTCTGGCAGTTTGGGAGACACACAAGATGATGATCAAACTAAATGTAAATTATGTGATCAGGCATATGGTCACTCTCTTGAACACTATGTGCTTAATTGTCCACTCATTGAGGAATACAGAGACAGACAGTATAATAACCTATGTGACATGTCAAGATATCTTATTAATGAAAATAAGATACCAGATATACTAAGCAAATTTCCTAAATTTGCTTGTAACAGATAAGTGAACTATAGATATGTAGATATAAATCCATATGTATTCCTGTTAACCCTTTGGGGCCTAGTTCCTAGGCCTTTTGTGTATCCATATGCTCTCGCACTACCGTCCACAGGATGGATATGGGGTGCACAATAAACTAGCCACTTCGGTGGCAAAATCTAAAAATCTAATCCTGTATACTATACGCCGTCGCCTCGAAGGGACATTTCGCACTTCACCACGTATAGTACCTGGATACGTCATGCAGAACAACCTCCACTGCCGAGTTCACTGTCACCTTCCTCTCCTGGTACTCTTCAACAAGTCTGTCGTAGACGCCGGTATGATTCAGTTTCAGGAATACTCTGGTCATCCCATTTAAGGCAACACCATAAACTTCCTCGTTGGGGACACCATAGGCGTCCCTGATGATAGCAGGCAGCAATGTATGCATCGTTGTTCCAGTAAGTGTGCCACGTATCAGCTGTATACAAACAGTGTTAATCCGCTGTCCCACTCGGTACGCCATTTTGTCTTCTAGTTGCTAAAGGTCACCACCAGAGGGCAGATGTAGCTACTAGGCGTGCGTCCTCTCTTCCCGGAGGTCGAGAGACGAATTTTTGTCATATTTAGTCCATTTCATTGTCGTCACCGTCAGTTTTTATGTCACTATAGGTTACTTGCATGTTGTTGCAGCAGTACTTGCAAATTTGGCCATCACTGGAGTTGGGATAGGCCGAGGGGACGGCAAGATTGCTGCTTGCTGCTTGCTACAACTTGATGTAACTTGTCCATACTGGCCCAAGTTGGTTTTGTTATTGTTGATGGTTGTTAAGCGTGTGTGTAGTGATGAACCTGCCACACTGACGGACCTCCTACACTCTGTAAGTACGTAAGTAAGGAAGTTTATTCAGTTATACACAAATACAGTTACATTAATTATCATACAAAAAATGTGTAGAGAAACCTAGGAAAACCCTAAAACAGTTTTGTGTGCTTAACAAGTGAGGTGAAGCTACACTACCTACACTCCCCAAACAACACTCTCCCTACACCTCTCACCCTCAACACATCTCAATGCCTCACTAAAATTACCCCCAAGGAAATAAAGGATAGAGTTTACTTTCCTTAGAAATAGGTATTGCCCCTGTGAGTGAAAAGTACCATTTAGAACGGAATGGAGAGAGTAAAAGGAGTATGTACAGCATCCCCACACTAAAACCCAGGACAACTTCAGTGATTGCCCAGGTACAGAAAGTAAGAAGTTTATTCAGTATACACAGATACAGTTATAATTATCATACATAGCACATATGTGTAGAGAACCTAGGATAACCCAAAAAGTAACAAGGTGACTTTTTTCCATTGTGGTGGGGAACAGGCTCCCAGTCCTCACCCCCACTTGGACTCGTACAGGGCAGGCATGAAGGACGGGGAAACACGGGCGCACGGAAAAGTCAGGGAGTATGAAGTTTGGGTCTTATCAAGGTGGTAGTGGAAGAGGGAGCACAAACCAAGCCCTCAAGTAGCACCAGCCCTCCTTGTAGCAGCACCAGCCCTCACTGTAGCACACTACCCCCTCAAGTAGCACCCCCTCACTTGTAGCACACCACCCCAAGTAGCCCCTGTCCTCACTTGTACAGCACCGCCTCAAGTACCCACCTGTCCTCACTTGAGCAGCCCCAAACCCTCACTCTAAAACCACCCACCCCACTTAAATTTAAATTCAATTCAAATTTATTCTCTATAAAGATTACAAAGTTGAATTTACAGAATTTGGTTGTTGTGGGGGTTTACATGTAGTTAAATAATGATTACGAGTGACCACTAGAACCCCAGCATGGCTGGGTATTAAAAGTGTACCACTAGAACCCTACTGGCTAGGTTTTACAGAGTGTACCACTAGAACACCTAGCAGGGTAGGTATTACAGAGTTACCATAAACACCTAGCATGGCGGTATTACAGGGTACCCTAAACACCTGCAGGCAGGTAAACAGAGTGTACCCTAGAAGCCTAGCATGGTGGGTATTACAGAGTGTACACTAGAACACCTAGCAGGCTAGGTATTACGAGTGCCCACTAGAACGCCTAGCATGGCTGGGTATTAAGATTACCACTAAACGCCTACTGGCTAGTTTTAAGGGTGCCCACTAGAACACCTACATGGCTAGGCATTTCGGGCAGACTTAGTTTAATTCTTTATTTTAAAAAATATTACAAATTATTACCTGCAGTTTCCCGGGAGAGATTCCCGGGGGGTCAACCCCCCCCGGGGCCCGGTCTGTGCCCGGCCTCCTGGTGGATCAGAGCCTGACAACCGGGCTTTTGTGCTGGCTGCACGAAAAACCATTACGAGCCACAGCCCGGCTGATCAGGGAAATGCTTGTGCTTGTCCATGCCGCTTGAAGATGGGCCCGGGGGCTGTTGGAATCCCCTTATGTTGGCTGGGGGGCAGTTGAACATCTCGGGCCCCTGACATTATTGTATGTCTTTAAAAGTGCTAGTGACACCCCTGCTTTTTTTTGGGGGGGTGGTACATCGTTGCAAGTCTTTTTCTTTTGGTGAGGATTTTCATGTGCAAATTCGGGACTAGTCCCCCTGGATTTTCCAGGTGTATAAATCAGTATTCCCCCCGCGTTCCGGGGGAAAACAGGTTTTGGAACTCAAGCTCTCCATAAATTTAGGGGTTTTACTCCGTTATGCTGCCGTGAAAGTCCCTGTACTTCTCTAGGTCGGCAATTTACCCGCTTTTAAAGGGGGCCGTTAGTGTGCCAAATACAGCCTAGATAGAACAAATACCTGAAAAAGTGTCATCATGGGGTTGGCCTCCCTAGTTTTGAAGGTTCTCATTTCCATCCTGCATTTTTTTTTACAGATGCAGGGAGTTGGTATTTTGGCTAAGTGACTAAATCTAGTTTTTGGGTTTAGCAATGTGTAGCTTTTTTTTTGCAAGTACATAGTTTTTAGTATTGGAGTATACAGGGTTTTTATTTTAAGATTGAGATTAATATTTCTGTTTTTGTCAAAAAGGGTGAGTGAGTGTAGTGTGAACCCCCCAGGGGGTATTTTGTGTAGTTATTGATGGGTGTATCAGGGGATAAGATGTTTTTTAATGGTAGTTTTGAAGGTGATGAATGGTCTGCTTTTAGGTTTCAGGGAGGGTGTCCCAATTTTAGGCCTTTGACATACATTAAATTTTTGTAAAGTTTAGCAACATGGGGGAAAGTCGAGAGATGTTTGTTCTGGTGTTATGCCTGTGGGTTTTTGTCACAACTACAAGAAAGCATTTTAGGTCAAGGTTGATATTAAGTTTAAGGCCCCGTAGATGAGATTTCACAGTAGAATGTGGATGTACTGAACGGAAGTAAGTTTAGGTCTATGAAGAGTGGGGGGGGGGGTGTTGCCAGGGATGGGATTTAGTGATTATTCTTACTGCAGCTTTTTGTTGGGTTATTATTGGCTTTAGGTGTGTTGCTGCAGTTGATCCCCTAGAAACAAATAGCATAGGTGAGGTATGGATAAAAAAGTGAGTGGTATAGTGTGAGAAGGGCATTTTGCGGCACGTAGTATCGTATCTTGGAGAGGATCCCAACCGTTTTGGATACTTTTTTGGTTATGTGTTGGATATGGGTGCTGAAATTCAGGTTGTTGTCAAGGTATAGGCCTAGGAATTTGCCCTCATTATGTCTGGTAAATTAGAGTGTTGTCGATCTTAATGTTAATTTGTGCATCTCCTGCTCTGCTACCAAACATAATATAGTAGGTTTTGTCAGTGTTTATTGGCTGTCATCCAAGTCGATATTTTGATCAGCTCCTCGTTAACAATGGTGTTGAGGGTGGCAAGATTAGGGTGAGAGATGACATAAGTCGTGTCGTCAGCAAAGAGAATGGGTTTCAGGTGTTGGGATACGTTTGGAAGATCATTGATGTATATGAGGAAGAGCAGGGGACCAAGGACACTTCCCTGCAGAACTCCAGTATCAAGTGGCCATGTTGTTGATGCTATGTCTTTAATGGTAACATACTGATACCTATTAGTAAGGTAATACTTGAAATAAGCAAGCGCATGGCCTCTTATACCGTAATGTTCAAGTTTGTGGAGTAGGATGTCGTGGTCTACTGTGTCAAAAGCTTTTCTTAGGTCAATAAAAATTCCTAGTGGATATTCCTTATTTTCCAATGCTGTGTAAAGCAGATCTAGCATTTTTATGATTGCATCATTAGTGCTTTTATTTTTCCTAAATCCAAATTGGCAGGGGTTGAGTATGTTTTGTGCTGTTATAAATGAATATAGTCTCCTGTGCACGAGTTTCTCAAAGATTTTGGATAGCAATGGTAAGTTTGACATTGGTCTATAGTTGTTTAAGTCTGTAGGGTCACCACCTTTATGTATTGGTGTAACCCTTGCCATCTTGAGTAGTTTGGGGAAAGGGTGCTAGTTTATAGTGACTTTTTTAAAAAGTAATGAAATAGCATGCGAAAGGATATGGGCCGCTCGCTTGTACAGTAATGGTGGGACATTAGACAGATTCCCTGAGTTGTTTTTAAGTGACTTTATAATCTCGGTGACTTCCGAGGGCTCAGTTGGTGCAAGATAGAAGGAATTTGGGAAATTCCCATCTAGGTAGTCCCCAGCATGGGCATTAGTATGTGGGATTTTATTGGCAAGATTAGATCCTATGGTTGAGAAGAAGTCGTTTATCTTTTTAGCTGTGTCAGTGGGATGTAGTGGTGTTTCATTAGGTTTAGTTAGGACAATATTCTTGTTTTTTTTTCAGTTTGTGGGTCCCTAGAATCTGAGAGAGTGTTTTCCAGGTCTTTTTTTATATCTCCTCTAGTGTCTGTGAATCTACTGGAGTAGTATAGTTGTTTGGCTTTCTTTATTACTTTGGTGAGAACTGATGAATAGCGTTTAAGAATATCTTTGTGTATTAAGCCCTGTCTATATTGCTTTTCATATTGGTGTTTCTTGTCAATGAATTTCAGAATGGTGCTGGTTAGCCATGGGCAACCAAGCCGTTTTGTTTGTGATCTGTTTCGTTTTTATAGGACAATGTTTGTTGTATAGTCTAAGTAATTTGTTAAGAAAAATGTCTGTCCAGTCATCAATACCATTGGCCTTGGAGAATTCTGTAGGCCAGTCAACAATCTCTAGGTCAGCTGTGAACTTCCTTATTGAGGCCTCGTCATGGAGTCTAAATGAGACTTTGTTGTATTCAAGTGGTGGTTTATTAATGTTTGTCAGGAGGAAGGTAGGGTAGTGGTCTGTAGTGCTATCTGTGATTATCCCTGATTTAAGGGGGGCTAGTATATTGGTCCATATGTGGTCTATTATGGTTGCACTTGTCTCAGTGAGCCTGGTTGGTTTAGTTATTGTTGGTATGAGAAGTGTGTTGTTCATATTGTTGATGAAATCAGTTACAGGCTGATCATCTAGTAAGCCAAGGTTGATGTGAAGTCTCCAGCTAAGAGAAGGTGGTGCTTATTCATTTGTCTGTTTGTTATTAGTGACTTTAATTTCTCACTGAAATTTGGGATGTTTGTTTGAGGTATCCGGTAAATGGCACCAATTGTTATGGGTTTGTCTTAAGGTTTTTTACAGTAAAATTAGCAAAAATGTATTCCCCATATTCATCACTAAAGCAAGTGGTGCTAATACAAGATAATTGGTTACAGTAATAGATTGCAATACCACCCCCAACTTGGTTTGGTCTGCAGTTGTGAATTGCTGTGTATCCTGGTAGAGGGCAGATATCTATTGTGTCCTGCTTAAGCCAGGTCTCAGTAAGAATAATGCAGGAGAAGGGTGTCTTTAGTGATTCAAGGAGTGCCAGGAGGTCATCATAGTGTTTGCTTAAGGACCTGATGTTGTAGTTAAGTACTGATAGACTTTTAGCATTGTTTAGGATAGTGCTGGCTTGTGAAGCTGTGTAATAAAGGCATTTTACTTTCCAATGGGTTTTGTTTGGGGTGTCAGATTATGGAGGTTTAGATCAGGGTCAACATGATCAATCATCTTCTAGGTTTAAATTATGTTTATTTATATCCTGAGTTGTGTGTTGAGTTCTAGTACTGATATCTGTAGTGGTGGGAAGTTTGGATAAGTATATAGCTAGAGTATTTTGTTCATATAGAGTATAGTCAATACTACACATAATGAAGTTGATGTTGTCTATGTGTTGTGCTGGAATGAACTAAAGTACAACTAGGTATAAACTAGTAATATAAAAATACAAATTAAAAATAGAACAAGACTCTCACTTGTAATTGCACTAAGGTCTAACATAATGACTTTTGTGGAGTCTATATTTTGAGCTAGAATGAGCTATAGTACAACTAGATTTAATCTAATAATATAAAAATACAAATTAAAAATAGCACCAGTCTCTCACTAGTAATTGCACTATGGTCTAATAAAATGAATTTGATATTGACTATAGTACAACTGAGTTTAATCTAATAATATAAAAAAGGCACAAGATTCTCAATTGTAATTGTACTAAGGTCTTATATAAGTTGTTTACAAGAATTAGAGTATAACTAGATTTAAATTGACAAGATAAAATATACAAGTTAAGGTAGCAATAGAATAATAATAAAAAAAAATGATAAAAATAAGAATGGCAATGACTTGGTTATAATATGCTAGTAAGATGGTAGACAGGATAATATAAAAGTTGTAGTTGAAAATACTAGTTTAAAAAAGTATAGAATAAAATGGTCAATGAAAGAAGTTTACAATAAGTTTGATCAATATAGTTTAAAGCAAAATTGGGCAATAATAGGGATTTTAGAATAAAACTGGGCAATTGAGTATTTCTTAAAGTGAGGTAGAATTATTGAGGTCAAGTTATGGCTAGTTTATAATAAAATAAGATAGAACAGTGATGTAGTAAGTTGTAAAAAAAGGAGATAGATTTTGTAGATATTAAACACAATTAAGACTATGAGGTAGAATGGTCGTTGAATACAACAATGACAATCAAAAGTAGTTGGGGTATTAGAATTTTAGGGGGGCACAAATTTATGACAATATAACACTAACTGTGGACTGAGGGTATTATCTGCACTTTACTCTGATTCTGTTAGTCCAGCCTCACTTAGGAATGTTTTAAGGTCATGTTCTGTAGAGATAAAGTATTTTTTCCCAGTGGGCTGTTTCCTAACTGCGATTTTTCCGTCCCTCACAAAGCACTGGTGGATTTTTTGGGCATAGCGTAATTTTCTTGCCTCCATAGTGGGAAAATTCATGAAATCAATAATTGCCGAAGCAATTCGTAGCCATCTTGACAGGCACAGATTGATTAATGAATCTCAACACAGTTTTACAAAGGGGCAATCCTGTCTTACGAATTTACTAACTTTTTTCACTAAGGTGTTTGAGGAGGTAGATCATGGTAATGAATATGATGTTGTGTATATGGACTTCAGTAAGGCTTTCGATAGAGTTCCACACCAGAGGCTATTAAGGAAACTTAACGCACACGGAATAGGAGGAGAAATTTTTTCCTGGGTAGAGGCATGGCTGACAAATAGACAGCAGAGAGTTTGCATAAATGGGGAGAAATCAGAATGGGGGCACGTCACAAGCGGTGTTCCTCAGGGGTCAGTGTTGGGCCTGTTGTTGCTCACAATTTACATAAACGACATAGATGACGGAATAAATAACGACATAAGCAAATTTGCTGATGACACCAAAATAGGCCGTCCAATTCATTCTAATGAGGACACTAGAGCACTCCAGGATGATTTGAATAGACTGATTCAATGGTCAGAGAAGTGGCAGATGCAGTTTAATATTGACAAATGCAAAGTTCTAAATGTTGGACAGTTAAATAACCATGCCACATATAAACTAAATAATGTAGATCTTAATACTACTGAATGCGAAAAGGATTTAGGAGTTCTGGTTAGCAGTAATTTAAAACCAAGACAACAGTGCATTAGTGTTTGCAATAAAGCTAACAGAATTCTTGGCTTCATATCTAGAAGTATAAATAATAGAAGTCCTCAGGTTGTTCTTCAACTCTATATATATCCTTGGTTAGGCCTCATTTAGACTATGCTGCTCAGTTATGGTCACCATATTACAGAATGGATATAAATGCTCTGGAAAACGTACAGAGGAGGATGACAAAGATGATCCTATGTATCAGAAATCTTCCCTATGAGGATAGACTGAGGGCCCTAAATGTGCACTCTCTCGAAAGCCGTAGAATTAGGGGGATATGATCGAGGTGTATAAATGGAGAACAGGAATAACTAAAAGGGATGTAAATAGCGTGCTGAAAATTTCCAGCCAAGACAGGACTTGCAGCAATGGTTTCAAATTGGAAAAATTCAGATTCAGGAAGGATATAGGAAGGCACTGGTTTGGTAATAGAGTTGTGGATGAGTGGAACAAACTCCCGAGTACAGTTATTCAGGCTAAAACGTTGTGTAGTTTTAAAAATAGGTTAGATAAATACACGAGTGGGTGTGGATCGGTGTGAGTTGGACCTGACTAGCTTGTGCTGCTGGGTATGGTGCAGTGCTCCATCCTTGAGTGGAGGTGACCAGACTGGGTGGGTCATTGGGCTAATCCGGGGGGGGGGTCATTGGTGTAATATGGGGGGGAGACATGGACCTGCTCTGCATGGGTCAATAGGCCTGTTGCAGTGTTCCTTCTTTCTTATGTTCTTAATTATTTATAACTACCATTGCCTGCAGACTTTTATTGAATTCAGTTATGACTTTCAGTATTAAGCAATTTTATTGTACAGTGGACCCCCGCATAACGATCACCTCCGAATGCGACCAATTATGTAAGTGTATTTATGTAAGTGCATTTGTACGTGTATGTTTGGGGGTCTGAAATGGACTAATCTACTTCACAATATTCCTTATGGGAACAAATTCGGTCAGTACTGGCACCTGAACATACTTCTGGAGTAAAAAAATATCGTTAACTGGGGGTCCACTGTATTCAGTAAACTTCTATTCTAAATCTACAACTTTTGTCAAACTCTAAAACTATAACTGTTCAATATTAAATCATCAAATCTGTATTTATTTAGAATAAACTGTATCTCTGTATTTTTTAAAACTACTTGTAACAATTCATTAGCTAGTAAGATAAATTTGTTTAGTATCATAATTATTTAGTTCAACATAATACTTTACTCAAAAGTCTAGTTGTAGAGTCGCTCTCAATCTTATTATTACAAGCATTGATCCTGATATCAACCTTTTATTAAATGACTTACATGAATCGAACAGCAACTGTAATTATTTTACAGCAGACCAATCAAAGACATTACTCAGAGCAAGCAATAACATAACTATCTTTAATTACAATGTCAGATCTTTGAGCAAACATTACGATGACCTCACAACATTACTCAGTTCCCTGCATACCAGTATGTCAATCGTCACACTCACAGAAACCTGGCTAAAGCCTGGTTACACAGCCATACACAACTGTAGGACAGAACAGCAAGGGGGTGGAGCAGCTATATACTACTCAGATCAACTTGAATGTATCAATAATTCTTGCACAAGGGATGAACATGGAGAATATATTATAGCTAAATTTAAATCAAAAGACATGCAAAAACCTCTCACAGTGATAAACATCTACAGAGTACCACAGTCAAACATTTACCATTTTAGTGAAAAATTAGGAAACATGATAAGTGATGCACATGTGAACAAAGACCACTTGCTGCTTACAGTAGATTTCAACATAAATCTACTACATGACCAGGACCCACAAGTAACCGAATTCACAAACACTATGAGCAACTGCTTGTTGCTACCAACAATAACAAAACCTACAAGAATTTCCGAGACTAGTATCTCCTTATTAGACCACATCTGGACTAACACCATATCCCCTTTAAAATCAGGCATAATCACAGACAACACCACAGACCACTACTCTACCTTTCTCATAAAACCCAAACCCAGGTAAAAATTGCCCCTAGACACTATTAAAAATTACCTTCAGACTACATAATGAGACAGCTGTTAATAAATTTTATAACAGCTATGAATACGTTGAATGGGATAATGAGCTTGAAACATATACAGATATGAAATGAATTTTATTTTAAAAATTTCCTGAAAAAA
>NW_026470165.1:0-11277 GCF_026875155.1 Cherax quadricarinatus | reverse complement strand
ATTTCCCCATCATTCACCCCTCATGTCTTGCCAGAGGGTGCTTTACACTACATTTTTTTAAACTGAACATTAACACCCCTCCTTCAGAGTGCAGGCACTGTACTCCCATCTCCAGGACTCAAGTCCGGCCTGCCGGTTTCCCTGAATCCCTTCATAAATGTTACTTTGCTCACACTCCAACAGCACTTTCAAGTTTTTAAAAAACATTTGTCTCCATTTCCACTCCTAAAATCAAAACACGCTACATGACCTGCTGGAAGTCCAAGCCCTGCACACAAAACCCTTTCCCCCTCCCCCCAAAACCCTTCCTAGGCCGACCCCTACCCCGCCTTCCTTCCACTACAGACTGATACACTCTTGAAGTCTTTCTGTTTCGCTCCATTCTCTCTACATGTCCGAACCACCTCAACAACCCTTCCTCACCCCTCTGGACAACAGTTTTGGTAATCCCGCCCCTCCTCCTAACTTCCAAACTACGAATTCTCTGCATTATATTCACCCCAACATTCCCCTCAGACATGACATCTCCACTGCCTCCAGCCTTCTCCTCGCTGCAAATTCATCACCCACGCTTCACACCCATAAAGAGCTTTGGGTTTAAAACTATACTCTCATACATTCCCTCTTTGCCTCCAAGGACAAGTTCTTTGTCCCCACAGACTCCTAAGTGCACCACTCACTCTTTTTCCCTCATCAATTCTATGATTCACCTATCTTTCATAGACCCATCGCTGACACGTCCACTCCCAAATATCTGAATACGTTCACCTCCTCCATACTTTCTCCCTCCAATTGATATTCAATTTTTCACCCACCTAATCTTTTTGTTATCCTCATAACCTTACTCTTTCCTGTTTTCACTTTAATTTTCTTCTTTTGCACCCCCTACCAAATTCATCCACCAATCTCTGCAACTTCTCTTCAGAATCTCCCAAGGCACAGTGTCATCAGCAAAGAGCAGCTGTGACAACTCCCACTTTGTGTGTGATTCTTTATCTTTTAACTCCACGCCTCTTGCAAGACCCTCGCATTTACTTCTCTTACAACCCCCTCTATAAATATATTAAACAACCACGGTGACATCACACATCCTTGTCTAAGGCCTACTTTTTTCTGGGAAAAAATTTCCCTCTTTCCTACATACTCTAACTTGAGCCTCACTATCCTCGTTAAAAAAATCTTCACTGCTTTCAAGAAACCTACCTTTCCCACACCATACACTTGCAACATCTGCCACATTGCCCCCCCATCCCCCCCTATATCCCCACCTGCTTTTAACATTTCTATCTTTATCCCATCAATCCCGGCTGCCTTACCCCTTTCATTTTACCTACTGCCTCACGAACTTCCCCACACTCAAAACTGGCTCTTCCCCACTCCTACAAGATGTTATTCCTCCTTGCCCTATAAAGAAATCACAGCTTCCCTATCTTCATCAACATTTAACAATTTCCCCAAAATATTCCTTCCATCTTCCCAATACCTCTAACTCTCCATTTAATAACTCTCCTCTCCTATTTTTAACTGACAAATCCATTTGTTCTCTAGGCTTTTTTAACTTGTTAATCTCACTCCAAAAATTTTTCTTATTTTCAACAAAATTTGTTGATAACATCTCACCCACTCTCTCATTATTATTATTAAATATTAGCCGGTATTCTCCCGGCCCCGGCCTTTTCCAAGTGGTGGCCCGGCCTTGGTTCCCTCTTTAGGGAATGTCTGAGACCTAAGTCTCCCATGGGAGGAGGAATAAGTACCTCCTCATCTTTGGACACAACTGCCCCAGGCCTAGCACAACAAGCTAATCCTCTTGGTCTCCATCCCCCCCCAAGGGAGTTATGGGAATGAAGTCTTTATTTAAGCTAAAAGGCTCGAGCTCAGGCATCCTACCTACTCCTAAAGGGTTAGGCATGTGTCGAAATTTTTTAACGAATTTTATTATTATTATTAAAGATTAGCCGGTATTCTCCCGGCCCGGGCCTTTTCCAAGTGGTGGCCCGGCCTTGGCTCCCTCTTTAGGGAGTGTCTGAGACCTAAGTCTCCCATGGGAGGAGGCACAAGTACCTCCTCATCTTTGGGACCAACTGTCCCCAGGCCTAGCCACAAGCTAGACCTCTCTGGTCTGCCATCCCCGCCCCAAGGGGGCAAATGGGAATGACAGTCTTATGAGCTAAAGGCTCGGGCTCAGGCACCTACCCTACCCTAGAAGGGTTGGGCATGGTGTCGATGTTAACGAATTTACAGTTGAACAAAATAAGTTTAACTTTTTGACGAGAATTATTACACTAAGAAATATGTTATATAAATTACTTAAAACTTTCATAAAGTTTGTGCAACTATCTAGAAAGTTTATTTTTATTAATATGATTATGTTTTATTTTAAAAGGAAAAATATTATAGTTAATGTAATTCGAAGATAATTTTTAATTTAAAAATTGTTTGTCACATTTTTGTAAGTTTTGTATTAGTTTAAACACAGACTAAACTAATGTAACAAGTAAGTTACTTTATGTAAGTTTTGTGTTAGTTTAAACACAGACTAAACTAATGTAACAAGTAAGTTACTTTATGTAAGTTTTGTGTTAGTTTAAACACAGACTAAACTAATGTAACAAGTAAGTTACTTTATGTAAGTTTTCTGTTAGTTTAAACACAGACTAAAACTAATGTAAAAGTAAGTTACTTTATGTAAGTTTTGTGTTAGTTTAAACACAGACTAAACTAATGTAACAAGTAAGTTACTTTATGTAAGTTTTCTGTTAGTTTAAACACAGACTAAACTAATGTAACAAGTAAGTTACTTTATGTAAGTTTTTGTTAGTTTAAACACAGACTAAACTAATGTAACAAGTAAGTTACTTTATGTAAGTTTTCTGTTAGTT
This sequence comes from Cherax quadricarinatus, assembly GCF_026875155.1. Classification (NCBI taxonomy): domain Eukaryota; kingdom Metazoa; phylum Arthropoda; class Malacostraca; order Decapoda; family Parastacidae; genus Cherax; species Cherax quadricarinatus. Next base: position 8,395 of record NW_026470165.1, on the reverse strand, counting down.
TAAACACAGACTAAACTAATGTAACAAGTAAGTTACTTTATGTAAGTTTTCTGTTAGTTTAAACACAGACTAAACTAATGTAACAAGTAAGTTACTTTATGTAAGTTTTCTGTTAGTTTAAACACAGACTAAACTAATGTAACAAGTAAGTTACTTTATGTAAGTTTTCTGTTAGTTTAAACACAGACTAAAACTAATGTAACAAGTAAGTTACTTTATGTAAGTTTTCTGTTAGTTTAAACACAGACTAAACTAATGTAACAAGTAAGTTACTTTATGTAAGTTTTCTGTTAGTTTAAACACAGACTAAACTAATGTAACAAGTAAGTTACTTTATGTAAGTTTTCTGTTAGTTTAAACACAGACTAAACTAATGTAACAAGTAAGTTACTTTATGTAAGTTTTGTGTTAGTTTAAACACAGACTAAACTAATGTAACAAGTAAGTTACTTTATGTAAGTTTTGTTTATTTTAAAACACAGACTAAACTAATGTAACAATTAATTTAAATTTTATGTAAGTTTTGGTTAGTTTAAAACACAGATAAACTAATGTAAACAAGTAAGTTTTTTGTAAGTTTGTGTTATTTAAACACAGACTAAACTAAGAAACAAGAAAGTTACTTTAGTAAGTTTTGTGTTAGTTTAAACACAGACTAAACTAATGTAACAAGTAAGTTATTTATGAAGTTTTCTGTTTTTTAAAACAAGACAAAAAAACAAAGGTAACAAGTAATTTTACTTTAGTAAGTTTTCTGTTAGTTTTTAAACAGACAAAACTAATGTAACAAGTAATTTTCTTTATGTAAGTTTTCTGTTGTTTAAACAAGACTAAACTAATGTAACAAGTAAGTTACTTTTGAAAGTTTTCTGTTTTTTAAACACAGATAAACTAAGTAACAAAAAAAGTTACTTTTGAAAAGTTTTCTGTTAGTTTAAACACAGACTAAAAAATGTAAAAAGAAAGTTCCTTATGTAAGTTTTGTGTTAGTTTAAACACAGACAAATAAGTAACAAGTAATTTATTTTATGTAATTTTTTCTGTTAGTATAAACACGACTAAACAAATGTAACAAGTAAGTTACTTTATGTAATTTTTTCTGTTAGTTTAAAACAAGACAAAAAGGGAGGCAGTTAGGGTAAGTTTAAAAACAGTTTTGGATTTTGATGGGCTAATGAGAGCATAGGCAAGGGGTTTTCAAAAGGGGTTGGGGTAGGTTTAAAAATGTAGTGTTAGAGTTTTTCAGCAGAATTTTGGGGTTACGGGAAGTGGGTGCAGGGGGGAAGGAGCGATTGGTGGAATGATGTGTAAGAGAGTTTTAAGGGGAAGAAAAAGTTAGCATATGGAAGTTTTTACAAAGTAGAAGTGATGCAAGGGGGGGGAAGAGTATATGGAGAAAAAGAGAGAAGTTAAGGAGTGGTGAAAAACAATGTAAAAAGAGAGCAAAAGAGAGAGTGGGTGAGATGTTATCAACAATTTTGTTTTTTAAAATAAGAAAAAGTTTTGGAAAGAGATTAACAAGTTAAGAAAGCCCAGGAACAAAAGGATTTGTCAGTTAAAATAGGAGGGAGAGGGTTTTTAAATGGAGAGTTAGAGGTATTTGGGGGATGGGGGGAAAATTTTGAGGAATTGTTAAATGTGATGAGATAGGGAAACTGTGATTTCGTGTATGGCAAGGAGGGAAAAACATCTTGTAGGATGGGAAGGCCAGTTGTGAGTGTGGGGAAGTTCGTGAGGCATTAAAGGGAAAAAGAAAGGGGGTAAGGCGCCGGGATTTATGGGAAAAAGATAGAAATGTTAAAAGCAGGTGGGGATATGTTTTTGGGGTGGTTGGTGCAATTTTTAATAAATGTATGGAGAGGGGGAAGGTACCTGGGGTTGGGAGAGAGCATGCATGTTCCTTTGTATAAGGCAAAGGGGGCAAAAAAAGGTGCAAAAAATTATAGGGGGATAAGTCTGTTGGTGACCCGGTAAAGTGTATGGTAGGTTATAATTGAAAGAATTAAAAGTAAGAGGGGGAATAGGATAGCGATGAAAAGGGGGCTTTAGGGAAAGGAGGGGTGTGTGGACCCGGTGTTTACAGTGAAAATATAAGTGAACAGTTTTTGATAAGGCTAAAGAGGTCTTTTTGGATTTATGGATTTGGAAAAGGGTAGACAGGGTGTTTTGGGGGGGGCAAAGTGGCAGATGTTGCAAGTGTATGGTAGGAGGTAGGTTTCGAAAAACGTTTTAAGAGTTTTTTCGGGATAGTGAGGTCAGTTTTGAGTATGTTGGAAAGAGGGAAATTATTTTCCAGTTAAAGTAGGCCTTAGACAAGGATTTGGGGTGTGTCACCGTTGGTTGTTTTTTATATTTTATAGAGGGGTTGTAAGAGAATTAAAATGCGAGGGTCTTGGGAAAAGGCGTGGAGTTAAAAAATAAAGAATCACCACAAAGTGGGATTTTCACAGTGCTCTTTGTGTACAGTGCTCTTGGGGATTTTTGAAAAGGGAAATTGCAGAGATTGGGATGAATTTGGGTAGGGTGTGCAAAAAAAAGAAAATTAAAGGTGAATACAGGAAAGGTAAGGTTATGAGGATAACAAAAGATTGGTGATGAAAAATTGATTTCGATTGGAGGGAGAGAGTTGGAGGGGTGAAAGTATTCGATATTTGGGGGTGGACGTGTCAGGGATGGGTCTATGAAGATGAGGTGAATCATAGAATTGATGAGGGGAAAAAAGAGTGAGTGGTGCCTTAGGGTCTGTGGAGACAAAAAACTTTGTCCTTGGAGGCAAAGAGGGGAATGTATGAGAGTATAGTTTTACCAACGCCTTATTGGGTGGAAGCGGGGGGTGATGAATGTTGCAGCGAGGAGAAGGTGGAGGCAGTGGAGATGTCGTGTTGGGGAAATGTGTGGTGTGAAAATAATGCAGAGAATTGTGTTTTGGAAGTTAGGAGGAGGTGGGGGGTTCCCAAAAAACTGTTGCCAGAGGGCTGAGGAAGGGTTTTGGAGGTGGTTCGGACATGTAGAGAGAAGGAGCGAAACAGAATGACTTCAGAGTGTACGTCTGTGTGGAAGGAAGGCGGGGAGGGGTCGGCCTAGGAAGGGTTGGAGGGAGGGGGTAAAGGAGGTTTTGTGTGCGAGGGGGTTGGACTTCCAGCAGGCATGCGTGAGCGTGTTTGATAGGAGTGAAGGAGACAAAAGGTTTTTAATATTGAGTGCTGTTGGGTGTGAGAAAGTAAATTTATGAAGGGGTTGGGAAACGGGAGGCCGGACTTGAGTCCTGGAGTGGGAAGTAAGTGCCCGCACCTGAAGGAGGGGTGTTAATTTGCAGTTTGGAAACTGTTTGTGGGCACACTTTGGCAAGACGTGAGGAGTGAGGATGGTGGGAAATTTTTCTTTTTCGGGCCACCCTGCCTTGGTGGGAGTCGGCCAGTGTGAAATAAAAAAATAAATAAAATAATGTAACAAGTAAGTTTTTATGTAAGTTTTCTTTAGTTTAAAAAAAGACTTAAAAAAATGTAACAAGTAAGTTACTTTTTGTAAGTTTTCTGTTGTTTAAACACGACTAAATAAGTAACAAGTAAAGTTCTTTTTGTAAGTTTTCTGTTTGTTTAAACACAGGGCTAAAAAAGTAACAAGTAAGTTATTTATGTGTTTCTGTTTGTTTAAACCAGGGCTAAACTTAAAGTAAAAAGAAAATTATTTAGTAAGTTTCTGTTTGTTTAAACACAGATAAATAATGTAAAAAAGTAAATTACTTTATGTAAGTTTTCTGTTGTTTAAACAAGACAAACTAAGGGAAAAAGTAAGTTACTTTATGTAAGTTTTCTGTTAGTTTAAACACAGCTAAAAAATTTAACAAGTAAGTTACTTTATGTAAGTTTTTTTAGTTTAAACAAGATTTAAACTAAGTAACAAGAAAGTTATTTTATGAAAGTTTTTGTTATTTTAAAAACACAGACAAAAACTAATGTAACAAGTAAGTTACTTTATGTAAGTTTCTGTTATTTTAAAACACGACAAAAACTAATGTAACAAGTAAGTTACTTTATGTAATTTTTTTGGGTTATTTTTAAACACGAAAAACAAATGTAACAAGTAATTATTTTATGTAAGTTTTTGTTAGTTAAACACAGACTAAAAAATGTAAAATAAGTTACTTTATGTAAAGTTTTTGTTAGTTTAAACACGACTAAACTAATGTAACAAGTAAGTTATTTATTGTAATTTTTTGGGGTTAGTTTAAACACAGACTAACTAATGTAACAAGAAAAGTTACTTTATGTAAGTTTTTTGTTAGTTTAAAACAGCTAAACTAATGTAAAAAAGTTAAGTTACTTTATGTAAGTTTCTGTTAGTTTAAACACAGACTAAACTAATGTAACAAGTAAGTTTCTTTATGTAAGTTTTTGTTAGTTCTAAACTAGACTAAACTAATGCTAACAAGTAAGGTGACTTTATGGAAGTTTTCTGTTAGTATAAACACAGACTAAAACTAAATGTACCTAGTAAGTTACTTTATGTGTAGTTTTCTGTTAGTTTAAACACAGAACTAAAACTAATGTAAAAGTATGTTATTTATGTAAGTTTTCTGTAGTTTAAACACAGACTAAAAACTATGTTTTAGTAAGCAATGTAAGCCTTACTTTTTATGTAAAGTTGTCTGTAGTTTAAAGCACAGACTAGAACTTAATGAACCAAGTAAGTTTACTTTATGTAAGTTTTCTGGTAGTTTAACACAGACTAAAACTAATGTAACATGTATGTTACTTATGTTAGTTTTGTGTTAGTTTAAACACAGGTCTAAACTAATGTCACATGTAGTTACTTTATGTGAGTTTCTGTTAGTTAAACACAGACGAAGCTAATGTAAACAAGTAAGTTACTTTATGTATGTTTTCTGTTAGTTTAAACACAGACTAAAAACTAATGTAACAGAAAGTTATTTATGTAAGGTTTTCGTTAGTTTAACACAGACTTAAACTAATGTAAACAAGTAAGTTACGTTAATGTATGTTTTCTTGTTAGTTTAAACACAGACTAATAATGTAACAAGTAAGTTAACTTTTTTTACAAACTTATAAATTCAATTACGCAATGTGTGTACACGAGATGCCTGCTATATCTTGCCACCCTGGGTCTATCTTGCCTTCCCCTGGGTCTATCTTGCCCTCCTGGGTCTATTTGCCCCACCCCTGGGTCTATCTTGCCCTCCCCTGGGTCTATCTTGCCCTCCCCTGGGTTTATCTTTGCCCACCCTGGGTCATATCTTGCCTCCCCTGGGTCTATCTTGCCTACCCTGGGTCTATCACTGCCCTCCCCTTGGTTATCTTGCCCTCCCTGGGTCTGCTTGCTCCCTGGGTCTATCTTGCCCATCCCCTGGGTCTATATGCCCCCCCAACCAGGGTCTATCTTGCCCTCCCCTGGTCTATTTGCCCATCCCTGGGTCTATCGTGCCCTCCCCTGGGTCATATCTTGCCTCCCCTGGGTCTATCTTTCCCTCCCTGGTTATCTTGCCTAACCTGTTTCTATCTTGACCACCCTGGGTCTATCTTGCCCTCCCCTGGGTCTATCTTGCTTCCCTGCGGTCTATCACTTGCCCTCCCTGGGTCTGTCTCCCACTGCCACCCGACGGACTATCTTGCCCTCCCTGGGTATATCTTGCCCTCCCCTGGGTCTTCTTGCCCAACCCAATGGGTCTATCTTGACCTCAACCTGGGTCTTATCTTGCCCCCCTGGGCCGATCTTGCCCTCCCTGGGTCTATCTTGCCTCCCCTGGGCCTTCTGGCCCTCCTCCCCCGGGGTCTATCTTGCCTCCCTGGGCCTTATTCCTTGCCCTCCCCTGGGTTTTTCTTGCCCTTACCCCTGGCCTATTTGCCCTCCCCTGGGCCTATCTTGACCTCCCCTGGGCTATCTTGCCCTCCCCTGGGTCTATTCTTGCCCTTCCCTGGGTCAGCATCTTGCCCTCACCTGGGTCTATATTGCCCTCCCCTGGGCCCTTTCTTGCCCTATCCTGGGCATATCTTGCAACCCTGGGTCTTTCTTGCCCTCCCTGTAGCCTATCTTTCCTCCTGGGGCCTATCTTGCCCTCATGGCAAGTCTATCTTCCATCCTTGGGTCTATCTTGCCCTCCCTGGGTCGATCTTGCCCTCCCTGGCCGATCTTGCCCTCTCCTGGGTCTATCTTGCCCTCCCTGGGTCTATCTTGCCCTCCCCTGGTGTCTATCCTGCCCCTCCCCTGGGTTATCTTGCCCTCCCTTGGTCTTTATCTTGCCCTTCCCCTGGGCCTATCTTGCTCTCCCTGGGCCTATCTTGCCCTCCCTGGGTCTATCTTAACTCCCTTGTTGGGCTTTCTTGCCCTCCTGGGACTATCTTTGCCTCCCCGGGGTCTATTCTTACCCTCTAGGGCCTATCTTGCCCGTTTCCCCTGGGTCTAATCTTGCCCTCCCTGGGTCTATCTTGCCCTCCCCTGGGTCTATCTGCGTTCCCCTGGGTATATCTGCCCTCCCTGGTCTATCTTGCCTTCCAGGTCTATCTAGCCCTCCTGGGTCTATCTTGCCTCTCCTTTGGTTCCTTTCTTGCCCTCCACTGGGTCTATCTTGCCCTCCCTGGGACCTATTTGCCCTCCACTGGCGTTATTTTGCCACCCCTGGGTCTATCTGCCCTCCTGGGTCTAGTCTTGCCCTCCCCTGGGTCTTATTTTGCCCTCCCCTGAGGTCTATCTTGCCCTCCCCTGGGCCTATCTTGCCCTCCCTGGGCCTATCTTGCCTCCCCTGGGCTTATTCTTGCCCTCCCCCTGGGTCTATCTTACTACTTTGTGGCTATCGTGCCGTCCCCTGCCCCCCCACCCCCCCAACGGTTCTATCTTGCCCTCCCTTCGGGTCTATATTGCCTCCCTGGGGTCTCTCTTGCCGTCCCTGGGTTATCTTGCCCCTCCTGGGTCTATCTTGCCCTCACTGGGTCTAATCGTGCCCTCCCCTGGTCTATCTTGCCGCCCCTGGGTCATATCCTTTGCCTCCACTGGGTCTATCTTGCCACCCTGGGCATATCTTGCCCTCCTCTGGGTCTATCTTGCCCACCCCTGGAGTCTATCTTGCCTCCCTGGGTCTATTTGCCTCCATGGGTCTATCTTGCCTTCCCCTGGGTCTATTCTTGCCCTCCACTGGGTTAGCTGCCCTCCCCTGGTATATCTATACCCACCCCTGGGGGACCTATCTTGCCCTCCACTGGGTCTATCTTCCCCCACCCCGGGGCCCTATTTGCCCTCCCCCTGGTCATCTTCCCCCCGGGGGCCATTTTGCCCCCCCCTGGGTCTTCTTGCCCCCCCGGGGTCTATCTGCCCCCCTCGGGTCTATTTTGCTCCCCCCCGGGTCTACTTGCCCCCCCGGGGTCTATCTTGCCACCCCCGGGCCTATCTTGCCGCCCACTGGGTCTTCTTGCCCACCCTGGGCCAAACCCTGCCCTCCCTGGGTCTTTTTTTTCCCACCCCTGGGCTATCTTGCCCCCCCCGGGGGTCTATTTTGCCCTTTCCTCGGGGTCTATTTTGCCCTCCCCTGGGTCTATCTTGCCCCCCCCGGGTCTATCTTCCCTCCCTGGTCTTCTTGCCCACCCGGGGGCCTACTTCCCCCCTGGGTTTTCTTGCCCCCCCCTGGGTAATTTTGCCAACCCCCGGCCCATTTTGCCCCCCAAACTGGGCATTTTGCCCACCCGGGCCTATTTTGCCTCCATGGGTCTATCTGCCAACCTGGGCCTATCTTCCCCCTCCCCCGGGGGTTTTTTTCCCCTCCCCTTGTCTACTTCCCCTCCCCTGGGCCTTCTTGCCCCCCCCCCTGGGTCTATCTTGCCCTCCCCGGGGTCTATTTTTTTGCCCCCCCCGGGGTCTATTTTTGCCCACCCCTGGGTCTATCTTGCCCTCCCCTGGGTCAATCTTGCCCTCCTCGGGGGTCTAAATTTCTTTTTCCCTCCCCTGGGGGTCTATCTTTGCCCTCCCTGGGTCTATCTTGCCCTCCCCTGGGTCATTTTTCCCCCTCCCCTGGGCCTATTTTGGGGCCCCCCCCCTTTCTTCTTTTCCCTCCCCTGGGTCATCTTGCCCCCCCTGGGCTACCCCTTGGGGCCCCCCCCCGGGGCCATCTTGCCCTCCCCTGGGCTAGTTTGCCCTCCCCGGGGTCTATCTTTTGCCCCCTTTGGGGGCCTATTTGCCCCCCCCTGGTTTCTTATCGAAGGGGTTTTTTGAAGGGAAATACGTAGGTTAAAGTAGAACATTTGTGGGATGGAAAAATATATTGTCAACTGAGATGAGAGATGGACCCGGGCCCAAAGCCTTTTTTCACGTTCGTGGGCCCGCCGAGTGAGAGCGGGACAGGGAAGGGGCCTCCTGTGAGAAACCCCGTGACGTAAACCCAAACCAAAGA
>NW_026470164.1:0-10305 GCF_026875155.1 Cherax quadricarinatus | reverse complement strand
CAAAAAAGGGAGAGTAGTCGTCAACAAGTAAAGTCCGAGGCAGCTACGGGGGAAAGCCTTTTCCCCAAAGGAAAACGACTCGCTCCCATTTTGTTCTCTCCTTATATCCGAAAGAAAGGTGTCCCCCACACACCGTGTCTTTTTGAATGACCCCGCTGCAGAAAGTTTTCCATTTCAACACGCAAGCCCCGGGCAGACATAAACCAAATTTTTTCAGTGGTGCAGGAAAACAATATAAAGTTAACTTGAAAATTTAAATTCTCGATAGGTAAAATGAGGAAATTAAATCTTAAAAAAAACCCAAATTGGCCCCAAAAAATAGAGCAAAACAAACGTCAAAGACCTGGGAGTATATGTCGGAGGTTTTAAACCTTAAGGACCATAAACCGTATCAATTGATTGCTAAAAAAAATGACAGGTGGAAAATTTGAAAATTCAAAACGGGGAGGAACCCCATGAGAACCTTTCAGGTCACTTTTCATTAGCTGGAATATTGTGCACACAACGCCCCTTTCAAGGCAGGTGAAATTGCCATAAAAAATGACAGAGAACTTTCACGCCGGGCATAGGAATAAAACCCCTCATTAGGGGACGTTGAGGCCAAAAACCCTTTTCCCCGGGAAGCGGAGGGGGGGTAATAAATTATAACCGGAAAATCAAGGGGATAGTACCAAACTTGCACACGAAAACACCCACTACAAAAGAAAAGATTGGGCAACGATGCCCCTCCCCCCAATGAAAAGCAGGGGCACTAGCACGTTAAGGACCTACAATAAGTTGGGGCCGGCTGTTCAACTGCCCCCCAGCACAATAAGGGGGGGTTACCAACAACCCCTGGCAGCTTTTAAACTGGCACTGGACGCACTAAAAATCAGTTCCGGATCAGGGGCTGTGGCTGTATGTTGGGGTTTGCGTGCAGCCAGCAGAAGCCCCGGTTTTCGGCTTGATCCCCCAGGGCCCGGTTCAGACCGGGGGCCCCGGGGGCGTTGACCCCCGGAACTTTCCAGGTAAACTCCCCGGTTCCCGGTAAACACAAACAGACAGTTAATAACCAATGTGACATGTCAAGATATCTTATTAATGAACAATAGAGATACCAATATGCTAGGCAAATTCCTAATTTGCTTGAAACAATGAATGAACTGTAGATATGTAATATAAACCCATATGTACACCTGGACCTAACCTTTATGGGAGCCTAGTATTCTAGGCCTTTTGTGTATCCATATGGCTCATTTGCGCTACTACGTCCACAGGATGGATAAGAGGTACACAATAAACAGGCCACATTGTGGCAAAATAAAAATCCTAATCTGAATCGGCTGGCCTCCATGCCCTACCACTGAGCACTGTATAAAGATACCACTTATTAATTTTACCTCCTAATTAGCGGGTGATGATTAATTTTAGTGTGATAGTAATTTATAGAGATATAATAAGAATAAGCAGATAAAATTTACTGGTAATGATATCGTAATTACCCAGTTTATCAGCGCCATAAATAAGATAGAGCTAACATATTTCGTTCGGAATTTTAACCCCGAGGGTTAGCCACCCAGGATAACCCAAGAAAGTTCATGCGTCATCGAGGAGCATGTCCAAACTATTTTCCATTGGGGTCCTTAAAATTGTCCGCCCAGGATGCGATAACCCACAAACCAGATCGACTGACACCCAGGAACCTATTTGCTGCTAGTGAAGCAGGAGCAACAGGTGTAAGGAAACGTAGGTCGAAACCACACCGGGCCATACCGGGCCACCCCTACCAGCCACCGGGCCTGTACAATTAAACAAACTATGATCAATTTCCTCTAGTATTAAGTAGTCCTGTAACCAATAGAATTTAGACTTGGGCACATAATGCAGAGGCATGATATTGGCTCTTTGTACCGCAAGCTCAATATTGTAGACACACAGATAATACTATAATAAAACTAGGTGAATAATAAATTAATAATAATAATAATAATACTAATAATAATAATAATAAATAGATAATAAAAATAAACGAAATACTCACAATTACATCAATGACCATACGTCTATAAGAAAGGCCGCTTGTTATGACTGAATATTTCGGGCAAATTAAGTCACATAGTCGCCAGTGATAGTGACCCACGACCGCGTCCACGTAACACCCAGGATTGTGACACCACACACAGTCTCACTATCAACCCCAGGATGTGAACCTACACCAGTCCCATAAGCACCCAGGATGTGACCCACACCAGTTCAACTAACACCAGGAATGTTGGGGGGGACCCACACCAGTCCACTAACACCCAGGATGTGACAACACACCATTCCCAACTACACCAGGATGTGACCACACATGAGCCCAGTCCACAAACGCACCCAGATGTGACCCACACCAGTCCACTAAACACCCAAGGATGTGACAACCCCTCCACTAACACCCAAGATGTGACACACACCAGTCCACTAACACCCAGGAATTGACCCACAACCATCCCACTAAACAATCAGGATGTGACCCACACCAGTCCCAATAACACCCAGGAATGTGACCCACACCAGTCAACTAACACCCAGGATGTGTCGACACACCAGCCCACTAACACCCAGATTGACCCACACCAAGTCCACTAACACCCAGGATGTGAACACACACGAAATGGCCAGTCCACTAACACCCAGGATGTGACTCACACCAGACCACAAACACACCCGAGATGTGAGCCCACAACCAGTCCACATAACAAACAGAATGTGACCACACACCAATCCGACTAACAGCCAGGATGTGGACACCACGACCCAGTCACATCTAAGCACACGCAAATATGGTGACCCACACCGCCACTAACACCCAGGATGTGACACCACATACAGTCACTAACACCCAGGATGTGACGCGCACGAAGAGACCAGTCCACTAACACCCAGGAATGTTTACCCAAGAGCCATCCACTAACAAACCCGGATGTGGACCCACAAGCACCAGTCAACTAAGCACCCAGGATAGCGACCAGCCACACACAGTGCCACAGAACACCCAGGATGTGACACAAATGGACATCCGTCAACTAACACCCAGGATGCGACCACACCAACCAGTCCACTAACACCACCAGGATGTACACACACCAGTCACAACACCTCAGGATGTGAACACAACCACCAGTCTCCCGCGCTAAACGACCCAGATGTTGACCCCCACCATCACTAACACCAGCGAGGATGTGACCCACACCAGTCAACTAACACCCAAGGATGCGACCCACACCAGTAACCACTAACACCCAGGATGTGTGACACACACCAGTCAACTAAAACTCCGAGGTTTGACGACCCAGCACCAGTCCACTAAACACCCATGATGATATGAACCACCAACACACAGTCGCACGTAACACCAGTAAATGACCCACACCATCCACTAACAGGACCCAGGATTGTGACCACGACACCAGTCAACTAAACACACCAGGATCGACCCACACCATCCCACTAACACGCCAGATGGTACCCACACCAAGTCAACTAACACCCAGTATATGACCCACACCTCAGTCCACAGCGCGCTCCCAGGATGTGACCCACACCTGTCCACTGACACCGCCGGATGTGACACACACAGTCAACTACCACCCACGGTTGCGGCGACCCACACCATCCACAGCATCACCCAGGATGTGACCACACACCAGTCAAGCAACACCACAGATGCGACCCACACCATTCCACTAACACCCAGGTATGTGACACAACCTGCCAGTCACCTACCACCAGTTGCGACCAGACACACACAGTCCACTTAACACCCAGGGTATGCGACCCACACCAGTCCACTAACACCCAGGTTGCGACCGCACACCAGATCCAGCTAACACCCAAGATGTGATACCACACCATCCAAGACTAACACGCCAGGTTTGTGACCCACAATGCCAGTCCACTAACACCCCAGGTTGCGAACCCACACCCAGTCCACATAACAGCCCAGGATGTGCAGACACACATCCAGTCAACTAACACCCACGGTATGCTACCCACAAGAGCCAGTCCACTAACAGACCGCAGGTTGCGGCGACCCAGCACAGTCCACTAACAACCCAGGTTTCGACCACACACGCTAACCAGACCCACTAACACCGCAGGAATGTGAGTCCACGAACCATCAACTAACACCCAGAGTTGCGAAACCGACACACCCAGTCCACTAACACCCAAGGTTTGCGAACCACACCAGTCACCACTAACACCCAGCATGTGACACAGCACATCGCCAGTCAACTAAACAACCCGGTTTGCGTACCCACCACAACCATCCACTAACACCCGGTTGCGACGCACACCAGATCCACTAACACCCAGGTTGACGTCAGTCCCACACCAGTCCACTAATCACACCAGTATGTGACCCACACCAGTCAACTAACACCCAGGTTGCGACTCACACAACAAGTCCACTAACACCCATGTATGCGACCCACACCGTCCACTACACCCAGGTTTCCGACCCACACCATCCAATAACCACCCCAGGTTGCGACCCCACAAAACCACCAGACAACTAACACCGGGGGGCAGGTGCACCCACACCAGTACCACTACCACGCCAGGTGCGACCCACTCAATCACTAACACCCAGGTTGGCGACACCAACACCATCCACAAACACCAGGGTTGCGACCCAACACCCCATTTCCACTAACACCCATGATGTACCCACACCATCGACTAACACCCAGGATTGACCCACACCAGTTCACCTAACACCCGGATGTGACCACACACCATCCACATAACACCCACAGATGTGACACACAACATGACCAGCCACGAACACCCAGTATGTGACACACACACCAGTCCACTAACAACCCAGGATGTGACACACACCAGTCCAAAACCATAACACCCAGGAAGTGACCCACACCAAGTCCACTAACAATCATGATGATGACCCACACCAGTGCACTAACACCCAGGATGTGACCCACACCAGTCCACTAACACCAAAGATGTGACCCACACCAGGCCACGAACACCCGGATGTGACCCACACCAGTCCACTAACACCCAGGATGTGACCCACACCAGTCCACTTACACTTCCAGGGGTACCCACACCAGTCCACTAACACCCAGGATGTGACCCACACCATCCAAACAAACACCCAGATGCGACCCACACCATCCACTAACACCTCGAGGATGTGACACACACCAGTCAACTAACACCCAGATGCGACCCACACCAGTCCACTAACACCCAGGATGTTGACACACACCAGTCACCTAACACCCAGGATGTGACACACACCATTCCCACTAACACACAGGATGTGACCCACACCAGTCCACTAACACCCAGGATGTGACCCACACCAGTCAACGAACACCCATATGCGACCCACACCAGTCCACAACACCCCAGGAAGTGACACACACCAAGTCACTAACTACCCAGGATGCGACCCCACAACCAGTCCACTAACTCCCAGGATGTGACCCACACCAACCACTAACACCAGTATGTAGACCCACACCGTCACTAACACCCAGGATGTGACCCACACCAGTCAACTAACACCCAGGATGGCGACCCACCCATCCAAAAACACCCAGGATTAGACCCACACCATTCAATAACACCCAGGATATACCCACACCAGTCCACTAACTACCCATGATGTTGACCCACACCCGTCCACTGACACCGAGGATGTGACACACACCAGTCAACAAACACCCAGTTGCGACCTCACACCAGTCCACAACACCCCAGAAGTGACCCCACACACATCAACTTAACAACCCAGGAAGCGACGCACACCAGCCACAAACACCCAGGATGTGACCACACCAGTCCCAACTAACACCCCAGAGTTGCGACCCACCCCATTCCACTAACACCCAGTTGCGACCCACACCAGTCCACTAAACCCAGGGTTGCGACCCACACCAGTCCACTAACCACCCAGGATGTGAACCAGCACCAGTCAACTAACACCCATTTGCGACCCCCACCACCAGTCCACTAACACCCAGGTTTCGACCCACACCAGTCCACTGCAACAACCGCAGGATGTGCTAACACACCCCGTCAACTAACACCCCACGGTAACGCGACGCCACAAACCAGTCCACTAACACCCAGGTTGCGACTGCACACCAGATCCACAAGCGACCCATGTAGCGACCACAACTAACCATATCCACTTAACACCCAGATGTTACCCACACCAGTCAACTAACACCCAGGATTGCGACCACACACCAGTCCACTAACACGGCCAGGTTGCGACCACACAAACCAGTGCCAACAAACACCTCCATGTTTGCGTAACCCACACCAGTCCACTAAGCACACCCAGGTTTCGACACCACACACCACGTCCAACTGAACACCCAGGATGCGAACCACACCAGTCCACTAACAACACCGAGGTTGCGCACAGCGCCACACCAATGCCACTAACACCCGCGAGATGCGACCACACCAGTCCACTAACACACAGAGTATGCGAACCCCAGCACCACACCACAGCTAACACCCAGGGTTGGCGACCCACACACCATTCCCACTAACACCCAGGTTGCGACCCACACGCGAGTCCACACTAGCAACACCCAGGTTGCGACCACACACACGCGTACCACTATACACGCAGTACGCGAGCCGAAGCACACCAGTCCACAAACAACCCAGGTTGCAACCCACAGACCAGTGCCACTAAACACCCATAGTTGGCGACCCACACCAGGAGCCACTAACAAAGCGCCAGGTTTGCGACAAGACACGACCAGACCACTAAACACCAGGATGCGACCCACACCAATTGCCCACTACACACCCAGGTATAGCGACCCACATCCAGTCAACGTAACAACCACAGGTTTGCGAGAGCCCACACACCAGGTCCACCTAACAGCCCAAGTTGTGACACCGCACAAGCCCATCAACAGAACACCCAGGTTGACGACCGCACAACCGTCGACTAAACCCACGCGCCAGGAATGCGACCCACACCAGTCGACTAACACTCCAGGATATGACCCAGGCGAAGCACGCATCCACTAACACCCAGGTTTGGAGCCACACACGAAGTTCGACTAACACCCAGGATGTGCGACCCACACCATTCCACTACCACCCAGGTTTGCGACACACACCAGTACTGACTGAACACCCAGGATGCAACCACGACCAGACCCACTAAAAAGAAACACCCAGGATGTACCCACACCATGCCACAAGACAGCAGTTGTGACACCATCACCAGTCGACTAACACCCAGGAATTCGACCCACACCAGTCCACTACACCCAGGGTTTGTGCGAACCCACACCAGTCGACGAAACACGCCAGGTTGTGACCCACACCAGTCGCGCAACACGCCAGGTTGTGAAGCCCCACCAGTCGACTAACAGCCCCAGGATGATGACCCACACCAGGTCGACTAACAGCACACAGGATGTTAGCCCACAAGCCAGTCGACTAACACAACCAGGATGAGAACCCACAGCCAGTCGACAAGACACCCAAGAGTAACAGTGTGACCCACACCAGAGCGACTATCCACCCCAGAATGTGACCAGCACACCAGTCACGACTAACACCCAGGATGCGACCCACAAACAGTGGACTAACACACACAGGTACACCATTTTAGAAGAAGAAGGATAACTGAATGGGGAACATAGAACAAACAGGTGCGACAAAACACGTCCAATGGTTAGACTACTCTGGCTGGGAATGCAAGGTCAAGACGATAGTTAACTATATCATGTAAATATAAGCGATCAAGGTCACGATAGTTAACTATATCACAGTTAGAAATATAAATCAAGGTCAAAGCATAGTTAACGATACATCATGTAAATATACATCAGGTCACGATACATAACTATAGATCATGTTAAATATAGCGCAACGAAGTTCACGATAGTTACAAGCTAATCATGCATTAAAAGATAACATGCAAGGGTCACTATATTATAACTAACAAGTTAAAAATATAACATTCGAAGTCACGATAGTAAACTACATCATTTTAAATATAACATCAAGGTCAGCGATAGTTAACTATAAAACAGAGATAAATATAACATCAAGGTCACGATAGTTAACTAATAACATGTTAAATATAACATCAAGGTCACGATACAGTAAACTATAATGCATGGTTAAATAGATCAACGATCAGAGCGGTCACGATAGTTAACATATCAAGTTTGAATATAACATCACATGTGCACGATAGTTAACACAAGTCATGTTAAATAGTAACAACAAGGTCCACGATAGTTAACTAGAGCTTCATGTTAAAATATAACAATCAAGGGTCACGATAGTTAACTATATCATGTATAAATATAACGATCCAAAGTGACACGATAGTTAACTACACACGATGTCACAGAATAAACATCAAGTCACTATAGTTAACTACATCAGAGTTAAATATAACATGCAAGGTCAGGAAAGTTTAACTAGATATCAGTTTAAATATAACACACAGGTACACGCAACTCAGTTAACTACATCATGTTAAATTTAACATCAAGTGATCATGATAGTTAAGATATATCATTTAAATAGTAACATCAAGGTCCGATAGTTAACACATCATATAAATTTTTAATTAGCACATCAAGGGTCACGCTATTTATCTACATCCAAGTTAAATTATATACACGTCAAGTAGCTACTTATAGCTACTATATCATGTTAAAATATAACATCAAGGTCACGATAGTTAACTATATCAAGTTGAATATAACACATCAAGGTCACGATAGTTAACTAAATAAATGTTAAAATTAACATCAAGGTCACGATAGTTAACTATATCATGTTAAATATAACATCAAGGTCACGATATTAACTATATCATGTTAAATATAACATCAAGGTCACGATAGTTAACTACAATCATGTTAAATATAACATCAAGGTCACGATAGTTAACTACATCATGTTAAATAAAAACATCAAGCATGATAGTTAACTATATCATGTTAAAATATAACATCAAGGTCACGATAGTTAACTACATCATGTTAAATTTAACATCAAGGTCATGATAGTTAACTATATCATGTTAAATATAACATCAAGGTCACGATAGTTAACTACATCATATTAAATATAACATCAAGGTCACGATAGTTAACTACATCATGTTAAATATAACACAAGGTCAATGATAGCTAACTATATCATGTTAAATATAACATCAAGGTCACGATAGTTAACTATATCATGTTGAATATAACATCAAGGTCACGATAGTTAACTACATCATGTTAAATATAACATCAAGGTCACGATAGTTAAAATATATCATGTTAAATATAACATCAAGGTCACGATAGTTAACTATATCATGTTAAATATAACATCAAGGTCACGATAGCTAACTACATAAATGTTAAAATAACATGCAAGGTCACGATAGTTAACTATATCATGTTGAATATAACATCAAGGTCACGATAGTTAACTAAATCATGTTAAATATAACATCAAGGTCACGATAGTTAACTATATCATGTTAAATATAACATCAAGGTCACGATAGTTAACTAAAATCATGTTAAATCTAAGCATCAAGGTCACGATAGTTAAACTACATCATGTTAAATATAACATCAAGGTCACGATAGTTAACTACATAAATGTTAAATATAACATCAAGGTCATGATAGTTAACTATCATGTTAAATATAACATCAAGGTCAACGATAGTTAACTACATCATGATTAAATAAACATCAAGGTCACGATAGTTAACTACATCATGTTAAATATAACATCAAGGTCATGATAGTTAACTATATCATGTTAAATATAACATCAAGGTCCGATAGTTAACTACATCATGTTAAATATAACATCAAGGTCATGAAAGTTAACTATATCATGTTAAATATAACATCAAGGTCACGATAGTTAACTACATCATATTAAATATAACAATCAAGGTCACGATAGTTAACTACATCATGTTAAATAAAAACATCAAGGTCATGATAGCTAACTAAATCATGTTAAATATAACATCAAGGTCACGATAGTTAACTATATCATGTTAAATATAACATCAAGGTCACGATAGTTAACTAAAATCATGTTAAATATAACATCAAGGTCACGATAATTAACATCTCAGCCTGACTCAACATAAAACAGGAAGGTTTTACTATTAAAACTTCTCACAAAATCGTAATAACACGATTGTAAACACACCTTGCCACGGGTAGGCTAGAACCCCGGTCAGTCACACCAAAACTCAACCGTCCAAACCGCCGCGGGTTCTAACCCCCCTCTGGT
>NW_026470163.1:0-12733 GCF_026875155.1 Cherax quadricarinatus | reverse complement strand
GGATAATCGCGAGTATTTTAGTCCGGCTGAGGTCAGGTGAAGAATGCTGAATCGGATGATGTACCGAGTTGGGTTGTAGAGTCTAAAAACTTGGGTAGTTGCGATAGGAGGACTGGACAAGTTTGTGAGCTGACTGTCTACAGTGTTCTTATGTGGGATTGCAGATGAAGAAGTTCTTGGCAGTGGTTCAGCTTATGATATAGAAGCACTATTTTGGGATTGAAGTTGTCGGTTATATAATTAGTGATGATTCCAGGATTCTTCGGTATTGGGTGTTGTCTTCTGTGGCGATAAGTAATTGGAGTTTCTGTAGTTAATCAAGTGGTTGGTTTGATTACGTGTTGTTCGCAGGCATTCCTTGTGTCGTCCCAGGACATGCTTGCGTATTGGTGTTCGAAATACGTTTTGGAGGTCCTTGATGATTTCGCCCACGTTATTATAACTTGTTGCAGTCATTACAAGGATTATGTTTCCCCTGCGAGGGATGGAGGCTTGGTCTGCCTACTACTGTCATGTCCTTGATTGGTGGGTTGAGGAGTAGATACTTGAATGATGTTTTGGCAAAGTGTTGGGAAAACTTGTTCGTCACCTTAATCAAGAGAATGCAGACGGCGAGACTAAACATCTTAAACACACCAGAGAAGGACACTGCGAGAAGAGATACATAGTCCTTCCACCAACTCCATTTGCCTAAACATTGTTTCCTCAACATCTTTGCCAAAATTCATTCCACGTATCTACCTCACAACCCGACCATCAAGGACATCACCAGTAGTAGGCAGGACCGCCTCCATCCTCTGCAGGGGTTACATTAATCCCTTGTAATGACTGCAACAAAAGTTATACGTGGGCGAAAACATCAAGGGTCCTCCAAACCGTGCATTCAGAACACTATCCGAAGCAGGTCTTGAGACACAAGGAATGCCCTGCGTACAACACCGAGTAAATTCACACAACCACTTGATAAACTACAGAAACTCAAAGACTTATCGCCACAGAGGACAAACACCCAATACCGAAGAATCCTGGAATCATCAACTTATCTCTATATCACGACAACTTAACCAGAATAGTGGTTCCTTTAACATTGCTGAACCACTGCCAAGAAACTTCTTCATCGCTATCCCACATAAGAAACACTGTAGAAGCGTCTGCTCACAAACTTGTCCAGTCTCCTTTCCAAGCTACCCTAGTTTTTAGACTCTACAACCCAACTCGGTACATCATCAGATGCAGCATTCTTCACCTGACCTCAGCCGGACTATAAATACTCGCGTTCCTTCCACCCCAGGTAGTTCTGTTTGTGACTTGAAAAAGCCCACTGTGTGGGCGAAACGTAGTCAATAAAGGATCACATTATACTGCATTTGTGTTTATATTGCAACAGAGGATATGTTATTTTAGTGCCAAGAATGTCTACCTTGTTTATTCTGGACTCTATTTTGAAATTGGCATCTTCTTTAATTTGTGTGAAATTGACCAAATTGCCAATATCTGACCACTTTATTGGGTAGTTCAAATTGGTAAATGGGCAGGTTCTTGTACTCACATGATAGAAAAAAATGGAGTTCTAAAGAAATAGCTATGAGTTCGGTCGGCTGGAACAATGGAATTGGCCGAAAATATGGCTCAAAGTCGGCGAAATCACTGGTGTATATACTATATCGCCAAGATCGCTAACTTCGCGCGAGCATAATTCCATAAGTTTTCAATCAAATTTCGTACTTTTGGTGTCATTACCATTGGGAAAAGATTCACTTATTTCATAAGACAAAATAATGTTTTTTTTTTTTTCCCAACATAAAATGACATTTTGAGAAAGGGGCTTGCGACAGTCAAAGGGTTAAGCCACTGTGTGACTTGTAAATGGTCCAAGTTGGGTTATTTGTGCATTGTTCCAGTCATGGTATTGTACCTTTTTATTCAGTATTTTATTGGTTCAAGTGCTGAGTGACCTACATGTCTAAGTGCTCTGTATGTACCAATTACTACTGTGATGGAACTCTCATCATGGCTCTGGATATTTTTCAGCGCGTCTGCAATACCTGTGGGCTAGTTTTCTGTGGCTCGTGCATCAAACGTGTGATGGGCGGAACACGCAGTTGCAATAAATGCCTGGTGTTAAGCCAGTGGCCTTTGGAAATATCAGAAGTGGCTGCACTTCGTGTTAAGGACCTGAGACATTTTTTACACTCTCAGCATATAAATACCACAGCATGTACAGGTTAGTAAATATTGCATTTTATTTTTAAATTATTATTGTTGGGTTTAATGTTTACACTTGATACGTTGTACTGTTCTGTAGGTATTGTAGTGTTTATGATGGCTCCTATAGAGTGTGGGTGCCCATCCTATGGCCCTTCTGGGAAATGAATGCAGCATTCACATGAAATTATGAATGCAGCATTCACATGAAATTATGAATCCACTTTTATGTAGGTTCTACACTGAACTGCATCAACAATTACAATTTTTTTTTTTTCCCAACGAACCGGCCATATCCCACCAAGGCAGGGTGACCTAAAAAGAAAAAAAAGTTTTCCTTTTGAAATTTAGTAATTTAACCCTTTCAGGGTCCGTCCCGTAGATCTACGGCTTTACGGTGAGTGTCCAAACCGTAGATCTACGTCATGAGCTCAGCTCACTCTGATAAACTGTGAGTGGTACATTTGGGCCTAGATATGAGAGAATACATCTATGTGGTATGTGTGCACCACATAAAACAGATCCTGCAGCACACTGTGTATAATGAGAGAAAAAAACTGAAATCATGATTTTTCGATTAAAACAGCGACTTTGCAGTGTTTTTTTTTTTCGTTATGCTTTTTTATTGTTGTATTTGCGATTTCTGGTCTCATTTGTGATAGAATGGAAGACATATTACAGAAAATTAGCAGATGTTTTTGAGGTTTTTGCACTGGAAATGGCTTGAAAATTGAGCTCAGAGTAGCGGAAATGTTAATATTTTTGCGATATTCAAGAGGTAAAACAAACGACCTCACGTCATCTAATACACGTCAGCTGGTGGGGTCTAATATACATTCCAAATTTGGTGATGTTATTTATACAATTTTACAGTATGGCATAACAGTAAATCTTCTTTTTTTTGGTCGTGATAAAAATTCATTATGTGAATACCCTCCCCCCCCCCCAAATGGAATTTATTTGTAAAGCCTAAAAATGTAACTAATGAACAGAGGAAATGTTTGTTTAGTTCCAGGAATACCTACAATTGTTTATTCTGGAGCCTATTTTGAAATTGGATATTTTGAACTTTGTGTTTAAATTGGCAAAATTAACCAATTTCGATCAATTTATTTTGTAGTTGAACTGTTGACTTGGCGATTTCTTGTGCTCAATCATAGATGAAGTAATACTAGTGAAATTGTAAGAATTTGGTTGATTGGAATAATGTAATTGGCCTAATTGGGAGTCAGTCGGCAAAATCGCGATTCGTAAATATCGCTGACCACATCAAAATTTCGGGGGAGCAGAGAGCATAATTTCGTCAATTTTCCACCAAATTTTGTTCTTTTGTTTTATTACCTTCACAAGAAAGATTCTCTACGATTTCATAAGAAAAAATAACAAATTTTTTTTTGAAAATTCTTGGACACTGGGGCACCACTTCAGATTTGGGGCCTTGGACCCTGAAAGGGTTAAACAGGAGGAGGTAAGGTGGTGTACTAGCTCCTTGGTCTCGCATTTTAGTCACTTTTACAACAGTCATCGCTTACGGAAGAAGAATTCTTCTCCACTTACCCATGGAGATAAGAAATATAGAAGAACAAGAACTAATAAGAAAATAGAAGAAACCCCAGATAGGTGTGTCAGTACATATACATGTACATGCATGTGTAATGCGGCCCTCCTTGAAATTTGGCTTTCCAAATTGGCCCTTTTATATTGAAAGGTTGGGTACTACTGCTGTAGAGGCAACTGGTCCAGTGGTTAGCACATTTGCTTGTGAGTTTTAGGACTCGCATGTTCTGCTACTTGTTTATTGTATTATTTAAGCAATTAGGGGTCAGATGTTTGAATCTGTGACTTGGCAGTGTTAGTTTCTAGAACTAATTTAAGTAGTAGTGTGGTTCATAAATATCTAGCTGGATAATTTTTTTTTATATCTTACTCTAATTTTAATCCATGGATGGGACGACAAAATTTTGGCTTGTGTATTATCTGTATGTTTTTGTAGTTGCAGGCACAAAGCATATTCATGTTGTCCCAGCTTAGTATTTAAACCCTCAACTGTGACATACCTGGACAAAAAAAATTCATGTACTTGTGGCAAGATTTTGAAAGAAAATCTTAGAGTGAGAGTGCATCTTTATAAAAATGAGTAATCTTCTAAAAACTAATTTACGAAGTTGGAAAAAAAAATCACTCATTGGCAACATCGATGTAAATAGGCTGCTAGGTTAGGTTAGGTAAGGTTCGTTAGGAAACAGGACAAATGTTTCCTGACGCGGGTCTTAGTCAGATGATGACCCGCCTTTGGAGCTTTTGGTCATCTGACCGAGGCCTTCCGCTGGCTTACCGGTCCACCCCTTTAAAAATTATGGTCATTTATAACCAGTCTGTAATAGGCTGCTGATGTTTGTTTTACAATTTGTCACAAAATTATGGTTTTTAGTTTTTAATTACTCTTAATGTTTTATACTGTGTA
Organism: Cherax quadricarinatus; assembly: GCF_026875155.1. Lineage (NCBI taxonomy): Eukaryota > Metazoa > Arthropoda > Malacostraca > Decapoda > Parastacidae > Cherax > Cherax quadricarinatus. Next base: position 8,064 of record NW_026470163.1, on the reverse strand, counting down.
CACTGGTTTCTTACATTATATGTGCTTCAAGGTGTTTCAGTACTTAAAACATGGTGAAATGCTCAACCTGACACTACTGCACTTGCAATGTAAAGTATAAATTGCTGAAGTAATTATTTATTCTATGTTTTATTGTTTTGGTCTTCTAACATTATGTATAAGGAATACTTATGGTATTACAATTGTTTTAAGGTGTAATACTCCTCAAAACATGGCAGTAAGTTAGTTTGACTATTTGGTTATCCTAAGTTAATTACAGTGGTACCTTGACTTACGAGTGCCCCAACTTACGAGTTTTTCGAGTTACGAGCCATCGCTCGGTCGATTTTTTGCTTCGAGTTGCAAGCCAAAATCCGAGTTATGAGCGAGCTCCAGATACGCCGCCACTAATTGGCAGCATATCTGAAGTCAAATCAAACTCGGTACCCAGAGAAAGGTCAGGTACTTTGTCCCATCCCATATGCTCTTCCACGACATAACTGGAAGGATTATACTAATCCCAGTATTGTTGTGAGGCACCTCGTCCTTGCTTGGGGTTTGTATATATCCGGGGAAGAGGGTACTCAGGAAATTTATGGTGGATGGAGTATGTGATGGTGGTGGGGGTGTGTGGGGGTGGTGGGTGGAGTGAGTGGTGGTGCGTGGGTGGAGTAGGATGTTGGGGGTGGGGGGAAGTAGTGATGGTGGTGGGGTGGAGGAGTGATGGTGGTGGGTGGAGTAGTGATGGTAGGGTGGGTGGTGTAGTGATGGTGGTGGGTGGAGTAGTGTTGGGGGTGGGGTGGTGTTGTGTTGGTGGTGGGTGGTGCAGGGTTGTGGGTTGGAGCGCAATGATGGTGGTGGATGGCTGCGTGATGGTGGGGATGGAGCAGTGATGGTGGTGGGGGTGGAGCAGTGATTGTGGTGGGTGGAGCAGTGATGGTGGTGGGTGGAGCAGTGATGGTGGTGGGTGGATTAGTGATGGTGTTGGTGGAGTAGTGATGGGTGAGTGGATGGGAGTAGTGATGGTGGTGGATGGAGCAGTCAGTGATGGTGGTGGGGGTGGAAGCAGTGATGGTGTGTGGGGGAGTAGTGATGGTGGTGGGTGGAGTAGTGTTGGTGGTGGATTGGTGTCGTGATGGTGGTGGATGGGAGTAGTGATGGTGGTGGATGGGCAGGATGGTGGTGGGTGGAGCAGTGATGGTGGTGGGTGGAGTATGTGATGGTGGTGGGTGGAGTAGTGTGGTGGTGGGTGGGAGTTAGGATGGTGGTGGGTGGAGTAGAATGATGGTGGTGGATGGGAGTAGTATTGATGGTGGTGGATGGAGCAGAGTTGGTGGTGGGTGGAGCAGATGATGGTGGTGGGTGGAGTAGTGATGGGGGTTGGGTGGAGTAGTGATGGTGGTGGATGGGAAGTGTGATGGTGGTGGATGGAGCAGTGATGGTGGTGGGTGGAGCAGTGATGGTGGTGGGTGGAGCGGTGATGGTGGTGGGTGGAGCGGTGATGGTGGTGGGTGGAGCTATCATGTGGGAGTTCGAACACGTGGATTGGGTAAAAATACTCACATAGGCTGGAAGTACGTATATTGTAACTGAAGTATGTTGAAGGGAGCCACAGCCGATCTGCTCTCTCGCTCCTCCACTCTGTTATAAACTGATGGCCGCCCACAGTACCCATATGTGAGGGGGTCTTTGAATACTGCTGTGGTCAGCACAATATGAATAGACAGTGACTCAGGCAGAGACGGTTGGTAGTGAGTCAACTACTGGTACACTGGTTACTGGTAACTGGTTACTACTACTGAGAGGAGTGTGATGGTGGTGGGTGGAGCAGTGAAGGTGGTGGGTGCAGAGCAGTTGATGGTGGTGGGTGGAGCAGTTGTGGTGGTGGGTGGGCAGTGATGGTGGTGGGTGGAGCAGTGATGGTGGTGGGTGAAGAGCAGTGATGAGTGGTGGGTGTGGAGCAGTGATGGTGGATGGGTGGAGCAGTGATGGTGGCGTGGGTGGAGCAAAAAAGTGATGGTGGTGGGTGGAGTTGTGATGTGGTGGATGGAGCAGGGATGGTGTGTGGGTGGGAGCAGTGATGGTGGTGGCGTGGGAGCAGTGATGGGGTGGGTGAAGTAGTGTGGTGGAAGGGATGGAGTAAGTGGTGGTGTGGTGGGTGGGGTAGTGGTGGGGGGTGCGGTGGGTGGGGTAGTGGGTGGTGGTGAGTGGGGTGGGGTGTGAATGGTGGAGTAAGTGATGGGTGGTGGAGGGTGGGAGAAGTGGTGGTTGTGGGTGGAGTAGTGGTGGCAGTGGGGTGGGGGTTGTGGTGGTGGAGGGTGGAGTAGTGGTGGTGATGGGTGGAGTAGTGATGGTGATGGGTGTGTAGTGATGGTGGTGTGGAGTAGTGATGGTGGTGGTGTGGAGTTGTAGTGGTGGTGAGGTGGATGTAGTAGTGGGTGGTGGAGGGTGATGTAGGGTGGGTGGTGGGTGGAGTAGTCATGGTGGTGGATGGATGTAGTGGTGGTGGTGGTGGGTGGAGTAGTCTGGTGGTTGGTGGAGATAGTGATATGTGGGGGTGGAGTATTGATGGTGGTTGGTGGAGTCATGGTGATGGATGGGTAGTGGCAATGGTGGGTTGTAGTAGTGATGGTGGTGGGGTGGAGAGTGTGAGGGTGGTGGGGTGTGGAGAAGTGAGGGGTGGTGGGTGGTGTATGTTATGATGGGTGGAGTTGATTATAGTGGGTGGAGTAGTGAAGGTGATGGGTGGAGTAGACAATATTCTTTAATTATAATACATTTTTCTTATTTTAAAACCATAAACAACACAAATTTAGGTGTGGTTTTTTGATGGGCTGGAATGGATTATTGGGCATTTTCATTTAATTTCAGTGAGGAAAATTGTTTTGATATACAAGCATTTGAGGGGCACTTGTGTTTTGTGAGTTGGTTAATGGATAGCAGCATCAGTTTTTCAATTCCTTTTCATGCTCACTCTAGCTTAATAATGTCCAAGAATGGCTAAAATGTCCTTCTAATTTATGGATTAGATGAAGAAGAAAACTTTATAAAACTGGGATGCTTAAATGTGAGTGGATGTATAGCGCGGATGACAGAAACAGTATGATTGCTGATGTTTATGAATGAAAGAAGTTTCGGATTGTCTGGCTCTAAGCGAAACAAAGCTGAAGGGGGTAGGGAGTTTCAGTGGGGGAGAAATAATGGGATTAAACTCTGGGAGTATCTGAGAGAGTTAGAGCAAAGGATGGGGTAGCAGTAAGTTAAATGATCAGTTTGGAGAGGAGAAAAGAGAATTTGATTGTGTAAATTCAAGATTATGTGGATTTAAAGGTAAAGGTTGGATGCGAAGAAGTGGGTCATAATAAGCGTGTATGCACCTGGAGAAGTGAGGAATGCAGAGGAGAGAGAAGAGGATTTTGGGAGATGTTAAGTGAATGTTATAGGAGCCTTGAACCCAAGTGAGAGAGTAATGTGGTAGGGGTCCTGAATGCTTAAAAGTAAGGAGAACTTTTAGAGAGGGTGTGGTAGGTAAGTTTGGACCAGTGGCCAGTGTAAGATAAATGGAGCCTTTGATTGGAAACTTTGTTATGAAAGGGGTTTAGTTACAGGTAATACATATTTAAGAAAAAAGAGGATAAATTAAGTTTACAAGATATGATGTAGGGAAAAGACAGTATGTGTGTTGGATTATGTATTGGTAGATAAAAGACTGTTGAGTAGACTTCAGGATGTACATGTTTTTAGAGGGGCCACAGATATATCAGATCACTTTCTAGTTGTAGCTACACTGGAGAGTAAAGGTAGAGGATACAGGAGAATAGAAGCATCAGGGAAAGAGAGAGTGAAGGTTTATAACTAAAGTGGAGGCAGGTAGGGTAAGATTAAAAGCTATTGGGGGTGGGGGATTTTTTAATGGGATGGGCTAATGAGAGAGCATTGGGCAATGGAGTCGAAGAGGTATGGGATAGGATTAAAAATGTAGTGTTAGAGTGTTCAGCAGAAGTTTGTGGTTACAGGAAGTGGGTGAGAGAGGGAAGGGAGCGATTGGTGGAATGATGATGTAAGAGGGAGTTGTAAGGATGAGGAAAAAGTTAGCATTTGTAAGGAAGTTTTTCAAAGTAGAAGTGATGCAAGGAGGAGAGTATTATGGAGAAAAAGAGGGGGTTAATAGAGTGGTGTGAAGCATGTAAAAAGAGAGCACAATGAGAGGAGTTGGGTGAGAAGTCTCTTAACAACAATTTTGTTGAAAATAAGAAAAAGTGTTGGAGTGAGATTCAACAAGTTAAGAAAGCCTAGAGAAAACAAATGGATTTGTTCATTTAAAAATAGGAGAGGAGTGTTACTAAATGGAGAGTTAGAGGTATTGGGATGATGGTGCGAATATTTTGAGGAAAGGATTGTTTTTTTAAATGTTGATGAAGATAGGAAGGCTGTGTTTTCGTTGTATGGGCATGGAGGAATAACATCTTGTAGGAGGGAGGGAATTAAGAGCAGGTCAGTGAGTGTGGGGAAGTTCGGGAAGGCTGTAGGGAAATGAATAAGGGGTATGGCAGCCGGGATGGTTGGTATAAGTAGAAATGTTAAATGCAGGTGGGATTAGTTTTGGGTGTGGTTGTGCAATTATTTAATATGTATGGGAAGAGGGTAAGGTACCTAGGGATTGGCAGAGGAGAGAGCCTGCATAGTTCCTTTGTATAAGGCAAAGGGGATAAAAAGAGAGTGCAAAAATTTTAGGGGGATAAGTTGTTGAAGTGTACCTGGCAAGTGTATGGTAGAGTTATAATTGAAAGAATTACGAGTAAGACGGGTGTATGGATGCAGATGACAAGGAGGTCTTTAGGAAAGGTAGAGGGGGTGTATGGACCAGAGTGTTTTACAGTGAAACATATAGTGAACAGTATTTAGATAAGGCTAAAGAGGTCTTTGTGCTTTTATGGATTGAAAAGGCGTATGACAGGCGTGGGATACGGGGGCAATGTGGCGATGTTGCAAGTGTATGGTGTAGGAGAGGTTTACTGAAAAGCATGAAGAGTTTTGTTTTTACGAGGATAGTGAGGCTAAGTTAGAGTATGTAGGAAAGAGGGAATTTTTTTCAGTAAAAGTAGGCTTAGACAAGGATGTGTGTTGTCACGTGGTTGTTTTATATATTTATAGATGGGGTTGTAAGGGAAGTAACTGCGAGGGTCTTGGCAAGAGGCGTGGGTTAAAAGATAAAGAATCACACACAATAGTGGGAGTTGTCACAGCTGCTCTTTGCTGATGACACTGTGCTTTGGGAGATTCTGAAGAGAAGTTGCAGAGATTGGTGATGAATTTGGTTAGGGGTGGCAGGAGAAGAAAATTAAAGGTGATAGACAGAAAGAGTAGTTTATGAGGATAACAAAAAGATTAGGTGATGAAAGATTGAATTCAGATTGGAGGGAGAGAGTATGGAGGAGGTGAATGTATTCAGATAATTGGATAGGTGGACGTTGGTCAGCGGATGGGTCTAGAAAGATGAGGTGAATCATAGAATTGATGGGGTAAAAAGAGTGAGTGGTGCACTTAGGGTTGTGGAGACAAGAACTTTGTCTTGGAGCAAGAGGGGGAATGTATGAGGCGTTATAGTTTTACAACGCTTCTTATTATGGGTGTGAAGCGTGGTTGAATGAAATGGTGCAGTGAGAGGAAGGCTGGAGGCAGTGGAGATGTCATGTCTGAGTGCAATGTGTGGTGTGAATTTAATGCAGAGAATTCGTAGTTTGAGTTAGGAGGAGGTGCGGGATTTCCAAAACTGTTGTCCAGAGGGCTCTGAGGAAGGGTTGTTGAGGTGGTTCGGACATATGTAGAGAGTATGGAGCGAAACAGAATGACTTCAAGAGTGTTATCAGTCTGTAGTGGAAGGAAGGCGGGGGTAGGGGTCGGCCTAGGCAAAGGTTGAGGGAGGGGGTAAGGAGGTTTTGTGGTGCGAGGGGGGCTTGGGACTTCAGCAGGTAGCATGAGCGTGTTTGATTTTGATAGGATGTGAAGGAGACAATGGGTTTTTATACTGAGAGCTGTTGGAGTGTGGAAGCAAAGTAACCATTTATGAAGGGATACAGGGAGGAAACCGGGCAGGCGGACCTTGAGTCCTGGAGATGGGAAGTACAGTGCCTGCACTCTGAAAGGAGGTGTTTAATGTTGCAGTTTAAAAACTGTAGTGATAAAGCACCTTCTGGCCAAGACAGTGATGGCGTGAATGATGACGATGAAAGTTTTTCTTTTTCGGGCCACCCTGCCTTGGTGGGAATCGGCTCAGTGTGATAATAAAAAAAAAATAAATAAAAAAAATTTGTGAGGTTAACCATAGAATTGGTGAAAGGAAAAAAAGGTGAGTGGTACATTAAGGTATCTGTGGAGACAAAGACGTTATCCATGGAGGCAAAGAAGGGAATGTGCGAGAGTATAGTGGTACCAACACTTTTATATGGGTGTGAAGCATGGGTTGTAATGCTGCAGCGAGAAGGTGCCTGGAGGCAGTGGAGTGTGTCTGAGGGCAATGTGTGGTATAAATATTATGCAGAGATTTTGTAGTGTGGAAATTAGGTGGAGGTGTGGGGTTACTAAAGTATTAGAGGATGAAGAGGGGCTGTTAAGGTGGTTTGGTCATTTAGAGAATGGATCAAAGTAGAATGACTTGGAGAGCATATAAATCTGTGGGGAAGGAAGGTGGGGTAGGGGTTGTCCCCAAAAAAGTTGGAGGGAGGTGCCAAAGGTTTTGTGGGCTAGGGGCTTGGACTGCTAGCAAGCATGCATGAGCATGTTAGATAGGAGTGAATGGAGACAAATGGTTTTTGGACTGACAAGCTGTTGGAGTGTGAGCAGGGTAATATTTTGTGACTGGATTCAGGGAAACCAGTTAGCTGGACTTGAATCCTGGAAAGGGAAGTATAATGCCTGCACTTTAAAGGAGGGGTTTGGGATATTGGCAGTTTGGAGGGATTGTCTAAACTGTCGTATCTGAGCACCTTGCAAAGACAGTGATTACGTATGAGTGATGGTGAAAGTGTTGAATGATGAAAGTTTTTTCTTTCTTTTTGGGTCACCCTGCTTCGGTGGAAAACGGCCAACGTGTTAAAAAAAAAAATTTTATTTTTAGCCTGTAAGTTTTTTGTCATTGAGGAAAAGTTTTTTCTTAATTTTGTGTTCCGGTTCGGGATGTTGAAGTATTAGAGTAGAATGTTCATTATGTTGACTTGCCTGTTAAAAAGTTGAATAACAATGGTGTGTGCTGTTTATAGCTTGAATTACATAGTTCTGATAGTGTCCTTTTGTTACTCGTTTTTTATTGCAAGTGGTTTACTGTGGTTTACTGTTAATGCTCATAGTACAGAAGCAATTTTTTTCCCTTTATATTGTATCTCTTTGTGCCAAAAGTTTGCCATCGTTTTTTCTTTTTATATGGGTATAGCTTTAGGGTTTGTATCAGTGTTGATTGTGTTCAACTTTATGAACACCACTGAATGATCCTATCAGTCAGTATGGGTAGTCAGTTTAACATTTGTTTTTCACTAATCTTATTGTTCACTCTCACTACACATTTTAAAGAAATTATATTGTTTACCTTTCTGGTTCATGTTTGTCCCATTGACCTAGTCCCACTCCTCTGTCTTCCTTCACCCTTTAGCCTCACTGTCGATACATAAAAGTATTTCCCTATGTATGGTTGTGAGGTAATCTGGGTCATAACCCCTGACTCATTGCTGCTGTTACTGGGTCTCTCTCTGGGTATGCAAAATGTCATGTCTTTTCTTGACTATGTATGGATCCTGCCTCTACCACTTGTAAGTCATTCTGCTTCCTCTAAGGCTAAAGTAGTACAGATAGTACCACCAGGCTCTGGTGGCCTGGTGGTTAACGCTCTCTCTTCACACGGTGAGGGCCTGGGTTCGATTCCCAGCCAGAGTAGAAACATTGGGGCGTGTTTCTTTCCACTGTTGTCTATGTTCCCCATCAGTAAAATGGGTACCTGGGTGTTAGTCGATGGTGGGGGTGCATCCTGGACACTGACCTAAGGAGGCCTGGTCACAGACCGGGCCGCGGGGGGGTTGACCCCGGAACTCTCTC
>NW_026470162.1:0-11982 GCF_026875155.1 Cherax quadricarinatus | reverse complement strand
AAAAAAATAAAGGCTGTTGTTGCAAAGGGGTAAATATGCTGATAAAAATGAGATCACCAGTACTCGAAGATGTTGAGAAGTTATTATTGGTGTGGATAAACAAGAAACAATTAGCAGGAGATAGTCTTATGACGCCGCTTATTTGTGAAAAGGCTAGGCAGTTGCAAGACGATTTGGTAAAGAAATTGCCTGCAACTAGTGGTGATTTGAGTGAATTTAAGGCCAGCAAAGGCTGGTTTGAGAGATTTAAGAAGCGTACTGGCACACACAGTGTGATAAGGCATGGTGAGGCTGCAAGTTCTGACAAAAAAGCAGCTGAATTTTTTTTTTTTTTTTATTAACACACTGGCTGATTCCCACCAAGGCAGGGTGGCCAGAAAAAGAAAAACTTTCACCATCATTCACTCCATCACTGTCTTGCCCGAAGGGTGCTTTACACTACAGTTTTTAAACTGCAACATTAAAACCCCTCCTTCAGAGTGCAGGCACTGTACTTCCCATCTCCAGGACTCATAAGAACATAAGAACATAAGAAAGGAGGAACACTGCAGGAGGCCTGCTGGCCCATACTAGGCAGGTCCTTTACAATTCATCCCACTAACAAAACATTTGCCCAACCCAATTTTCAATGCCACCCAAGAAATAAGCTCTGATGTGCAAGTCCCACTCAATCCAACCCCTCCCACTCATGTACTTATCCAACCTAGATTTGAAACTACCCAAAGTCCCAGCCTCAATAACCCAACTAGGTAGACTGTTCCACTCATCAACTACCCTATTTCCAAACCAATACTTTCCTATGTCCTTTCTAAATCTAAACTTATCTAATTTAAATCCATTACTGCGGGTTCTCTCTTGGAGAGACATCCTCAAAAGCCTATTAATATTCCCTTTATTAATACCTATCTTCCACTTATACACTTCGATCAGGTCTCCCCTCATTCTTCGTCTAACAAGTGAATGTAACTTAAGAGTCTTCAATCTTTCTTCATAAGGAAGATTTCTAATGCTATGTATTAATTTAGTCATCCTACGCTGAATGTTTTCTAACGAATTTATGTCCATTTTGTAATACGGAGACCAGAACTGAGCTGCATAATCTAGGTGGGCCTTACTAATGATGTATAAAGCTGCAGTATGACCTCTGGACTTCTGTTGCTTACACTTCTTGATATAAATCCCAGTAATCTATTTGCCTTATTACGTACACTTGGGCACTGCTGTCTTGGTTTAAGGTTGCTGCTCACCATAACCCCCAAGTCCTTTTCGCAATCTGTATGGCTAAGTTCTACATCATTTAACTTATAAGTACTAGGGTTATGGGCACTCCCAAGCTTCAGAACCTTGCATTTATCTACATTGAACTGCATCTGCCACTTTTCTGACCAAGAATAGAGTTTGTTTAAATCCTCCTGAAGTTCCATAACATCTACGTTTGAATCAATTATCCTACCTATCTTTGTGTCATCGGCGAATTTGCTCATATCACTAGTAATTCCCTCATCAAGATCATTGATATATATTATAAACAACAACGGCCCAAGACTGATCCCTGTGGAACGCCACTTGTTACAGATCCCCACTCGGATTTAACCCCATTTATGGACACTCTCTGCTTCCTGTCAGTGAGCCATGACTCGATCCACGAGAGCACTTTTCCCCCAATGCCATGAGCTGCCACTTTCTTTAACAGTCTATGGTGCGGAACTCTATCAAAAGCCTTACTAAAATCTAAGTAAACAATATCAAATTCTTTATTGTGGTCAACAGCCTCAAAAGCTTTACTGAAGAAAGTTAATAAATTAGTTAGACCGGCTTGCCGGTTTCCCTGAATCCCTTCATAAATGTTACTTTGCTCACACTCCAACAGCACGTCAAGTATTAAAAACCATTTGTCTCCATTCATTCCTATCAAACACGCTCACGCATGCCTGCTGGAAGTCCAAGCCCCTCGCACACAAAACCTCCTTTACCCCCTCCCTCCAACCTTTCCTAGGCTGACCCCTATCCCGCCTTCCTTCCACTACAGACTGATACACTCTTGAAGTCATTCTGTTTCGCTCCATCCTCTCTACATGTCCGAACCACCTCAACAACCCTTCCTCAGCCCTCTGGACAACAGTTTTGGCAATCCCGCACCTCCTCCTAACTTCAAAACTACAAATTCTCTGCATTATATTCACACAACACATTGCCCTCAGACATGACATCTCCACTGCCTCCAGCCTTCTCCTCGCTGCAACATTCATCACCCATGCTTCACACCCATACAGGAGCTTTGGTAAAACTGTACTCTCATACATTCCCCTCTTTGCTTCCAAGGACAAAGTTTTGTCTCCACAGACTCCAAAGTGCACCGCTCACCCTTTTCCCCTCATCAATTCTATGATTCACCTCATCTTTCATAGACCCATCCGCTGACACGTCCATTCCCAAATATCTGAATACATTCACCTCCTCCATACTCTCTCCCTCCAATCTGATATCCAATCTTTCATCACCTAATCTTTTTATCCTCATAACCTTACTCTTTCCTGTATTCACTTTCAATTTTCTTCTTTTACATACCCTACCAAATTCATCCACCAACCTCTGCAACTTCTCTTCAGAATCACCCAAGAGCACAGTGACATCAGCAAAGAGCAACTGTGACAACTCCCACTTAATGTGTGATTCTTTATCTTTTAACTCCACACCTCTTGCCAAGACCCTCGCATTTACTTCTCTTACAACCCCATCTATAAATATATTGAACAACCACGGTGATGTCACACATCCTTGTCTAAGGCCTACTTTTACTGGGAAATAATCTCCCTCTTTCCTACAAACTACTCTAACTTGAGCCTCACTTCCCTCGTAAAAACTCTTCACTGCTTTCAGTAACCTACCTCCTATACCATACATCTGCAACATCTGCCACATTGCCCCCCTATCCACCCTGTCATATGCCTTTTCCAAATCCATAAATGCCACAAAAACCTCTTTAGCCTTATCTTTTTTTTTTTGTGGCTGAAAAATATGTGCAGGAATTCAAGGAGTACATAGAGGCTGAAGGACTGAAACCCGAACAAGTGTTCAATTGTGGCAAAACAGGCCTCTTTTGGAAGAAAATGCCAAAGAGGACCTACATTACTCAGAAGAAAAGCCACTGCCAGGACACAAGCCTATGAAAGACAGGCTGACGCTCATGTTCTGTGCTAATGCTAGTGGGGATTTCAAAGTGAAGCCGTAACTAGTGTATCATTCTGAAAATCCCAGTGTGTTCAAGAAAAACAATGTTATGAAGAGTAAATTGTGTGTGTTTTGGAGATCTACTAATAAAGCATGGGTCACAAGGGACATTTTCGTCGAGTGGTTCAATGAAGTGTTTGGCCGTAGTGTGAAGAATTACTTCCTGGAAAAGAAATTGGATCTCAAGTGCCTCCTAGTAATGGACAATGCACCTGCTCATCCTCCAAACTCTACACCAAAGCAATGTTTGAAAGGTGCTTTAATGTGACCTCAAACACTCACATGACCCTAAGAGATTTTTGGAAAGAACAATTCTGTATTCTCCATTATACAAGCCTTATAGGTAAGGCTTGGGAGGGAGTGACTACCAGGACTTTGAATTCTACTTGGGGAAAATTGTGGCCAAATTGTGTCCACGAGAGGGATTTTGAAGGGTTTGAGGCAGCCCCTGATGAGCCTATGTCAGTTGTGAACTCCACTGTGGCACTGGGGAGTTCCATGGGGTTGGATGTGAGTTTGGAGGATGTGGAAGAGTTGGTGGAGGACCACAACAAAGAGCTAACCACTGAGGAGCTGCAAGAGCTTCAGCAGGAAGAGCAACAGATCACAGCTCAGAATCTTGCTGCAGAGGAGGAAGAGAGATGGAAGACGGTGCCTTCTTCAGAAATTAATGAGATTTTTGAAATGTGGGGTAGGATGGAAAGATTTATAGGGAACATAACCCTGAGAAGGATATTGCAAGCCATATTGGCAACTTGTATAGTGACAGAGTCTTGGCCCATTTTAGGGAAGTTTTAACCCTTTGACTGTGGAGGTCGTATATATACATCTCATGAGGTACCGTCTTTGACGTATATATACAGTGGACCCTCAGCTAATGATGGCATCAGCTAACGTTAAATCCAGCTAACGATATATTTTAATGCAAAAATTTTGCCTCAGCTAACGCTAAAAATCACCCTACGTGATTCGTTCGAGACGTGTGGGTGGGCGCCAGTGTTTACAAGCCAGTCAGTGCAGTTGCATCCACGCATATAATCAGAACATTTCATATTATCACAACATTTTTAGTGATTGTACCTGCAAAATAAGTCACCAAAATAAATCACCTGCAAAATAAGTATACCAAACCACAATCAACCATCGCTACTATTGTGGCCAACAAAACGGCAATAAAGGAAGCTGTTCTTGCAAAAGGTGCAAGTTTGTTTTCGAAACAGAGATCGCAAGTACTCGAAGATGTTGAGAGACTGTTATTGGTGTGGATAAATGAAAAACAGATAGCAGGAGGTACCATCTCTCAAGCAATCATATGTAGAAAGGGTGGGAAATACGTACTATTGTACCACGGTCAGCTGCTGCTGCACCACCGTCAGCTGTTGCTGCACCACAGTCAGCTGTTGCTGCACCACAGTCAGCTGTTGCTGCACCACATTCAGATGCTGCTGCACCACGGTCAGCTGCTGCTGCACCACGGTCAGCTGCTGCTGCTGCATCACAGTCAGCTGCTGCTGCACCACAGTCAGCTGTTGCTGCACCACGGTCAGCAGTTGCTGCACCACAGCTGCTGCTGCACCACGGTCAGCTGTTGCTGCACCACGGTCAGCTGCTGCTGCACCCCGGTGAGCTGCTGCTGCACCACGGTCAGCTGCTGCTGCACCACAGTCAGCTGCTGCTGCACCACAGTCAGCTGTTTCTGACCAACATGACTCGTCCCGAACCTGTCCATCCAGCCCTGCCGTCATTGTTTAGAAGCCAGGGTGGCTGGTTGCATGCATACATTCGATACATTTTGTATTATTCCATAGTTTATAGTGCTTGTAACTGCTAAATAAGCCCCCATGAGCCCAAAGAAAGCTTCTAGTGCCAACCCTGTGGTAAAAAGGGTGATTATTATTATTATAATCAAGGGGAAGTGCTAAACCCATAGGATTATACAGCGCCTGGGGGGGGATGTGGAAGGTATTCAGGCTTAATTCGGGGAACTGGAGCACAGATCCAATTCCCTAAATCAAGAGCCCCTCACCAACATCAAGGAACCTTGCCTGAGGGGAGAAATATGTACTATCATACCATGGTCAGCTGCTGCTGCACCACCGTCAGCTGTTGCTGCACCACATTCGGCTGTTGCTGCACCACAGTCAGCTGTTGCTGCACCACAGTCAGCTGTTGCTGCACCAGTCAGCTGTTGCTGAACCACAGTGAGCTGCTGCTGCACCACGGTCAGCTGCTGCTGCACCACGGTGAGCTGCTGCTGCACCACGGTCAGCTGCTGCTGCACCATGGTCAGCTGCTGCTGCACCACAGTCAGCTGCTACTGCACCACCATCAGCTGTTTCTGACCAACATGACTCGTCCCGAACCTGTCCATCCAGCCCTGCCGTCATTGTTTATATGTCAGGGTGGCCGCTTGCATGCATACAATTGATACATTTTGTATTATTCCATTGTTTATAGTGCTTGTAACTGCTAAAAAAGCCACCATGGGCCCAAAGAAAGCTTCTAATGCCAACCCTGTGGTAAAAAGGGCGAGAAATATGTACTATCGTACCACAGTCAGCTGCTGCTGCACCACCATCAGCTGTTGCTGCACCACAGTCGGCTGTTGCTGCACCACAGACAGCTGTTGCTGCACCATGGTCAGCTGTTGCTGCACCACGGTCAGCTGTTGCTGCACCAGTCAGCTGTTGCTGAACCACGGTCAGCTGCTGTTGCACCACGTTCAGCTGCTGCTGCACTACGGTCAGCTGCTGCTGCACCACAGTCAGCTGGTGCTGCACCATGGTCAGCTGTTGCTGAACCATGGTGAGCTGCTGTTGCACTACGGTCAGCTGCTGCTGCACCACAGTCAGCTGCTGCTGCACCACAGTCAGCTGATGCTACACCACCGTCATCGGTTGCTGCACCACGGTCAGCTGCTGCTGCACCAAAGTCAGCTGTTGCTGCACCACGGTCAGCTGGTCCTAGTGGCATTAAAAGAAGAAGGAAGTAACCCGGAAAATGACGTGCTACCTAAAGTCCTAATGGAAGGGGATTCCCCTTCTAAACATTAACTTTCATACTCTCCTCTCCTCCCATCCCATCAATCATCACCAGATCTCCAATAAAGGTAAGTATCAGTTTGTGTGTATTAAAATTAATACTGTATTTCATGTGGTAAAATTTTTTTTTTTCATACTTTGGGGTGTCTTGCACGGATTAATTTGATTTCCATTATTTCTTATGGGAAAAATTAATTCAGCTAACGATAATTTAAGCTTTCAGGAACGGATTAATATCATTAGCTGAGGGTCCACTGTACTCATAAATTCTAGCAGCTTCAAATCAAGCAGGAGAAAGCTGGTAGGCCCACATGTGAGAGAATGGGTCTGTGTGATCAGTGTGCATATAAAAAAAATTCCTGGAGCATACAGTGCATAATGAGAAAAAAAAACTCCGACCGTTTTTTTAATTAAAATGCCGAATTTGTGGTCTATTTTCGTATAGTATTTATGGTTGTATTCTCGTTTTCTTGGTCTCATTTGATAGAATGGAAACCATATTATACAAATAGAGGTGATTTTAATTGATTTTACTATAAAAAGAATCTGGAAATGGAGCTTAAAGTAGGGGAAATGTTTGATTTTTGCCGATGATCAAAAGTAAACAAATGATGTCATTGTCCAATAAATGTCCAACTAGCCATTCTAATATGCAGTCATGAATGGGTTGATGTTATTTATACAATTATTACAGTATTGCAGTAGTCTGCATAACAGTAAATCTTCTATTTATTGTTTGGATATAAATTCAAAATAGAAAGTAAGAGTAATATCAGAGGGGCTTGGAGATGTGACTGATGAACAAAGAAAATGTTATTTTAGAGCCAAGAATGTCTGCATTGTTCATTCTGGTCCTTATTTTGAAATTGTCATATTTTTTAATTTTTGTGAAATTGGCCAAATTGCAAAATTCTGACCACATTATTGGGTAGTTGAAATCGGTAAATGGGCAGTTTCTTCTACTCAATTGATAGAAAAAATGGATTTCTAAAAAAATAGTTATGAGTTTGGTCGACTGGAACAGTGGAATTAGCCGAAAAAAAGGCTCAAAGTGGGCAAAATCGCAGATTTGTAAATATCGCCGAGGTCGCTAACTTTGCGAGAGCTTAATTCCGTCAGTTTTTCCATCAAATTTAGTGTTTTTGGTGTCATTACAATTGGGAAAAGATTCTCTATCATTTCATAAGAAATTTTTTTTTTTTTTAAATTTTGCGACTCCATGAGACACTCAGGATTGGGGGTTGCGACAGTCAAGGGGTTTAAAGAGACGCCAGAGAAACAAAGCTCTCTGGACACTTTTTTTGCGAGACAGGACTCCAGTGACTCTCAAGCTGGTCTAGTGGCATTAAGAAACAGAGAAGAGAAGTAACCCCAGAAAGCACTTGGTACCTGAGGTGTCGATGGAAGGGGATTCCCCTTCCAAACAGTAAATAATCCAATCTCTCTCCTTCTCCAATCTTTCATACACTAAGAAGAATCGCCAATAAAGGTAACTGTTATTCTGTTAATGTTTCATTCATCATGTGCATTGTATTGTTCATGTACTACATCTATATTTCATGTAAAAAAAATTTTTGTTTTAATGCTTCTGGGTGTCAGGAACGGATTAATTGTATTTACATTATTTCTTATGGGGAAAATTGATTCGAAAATCAGTCTATTTCGATAATAGTCCCACTTCCAGGAACAGATTATGGACGATAATTGAGGGACCTCTGTATCTACATTTGGAGAGTTTAAGGGTTAATAATAATAATAATAATAATAATAATAATAATAATAATAATAATAATAATAATAATAATAATAATAATACATACATACATAATAATAATTCAGAATGCTGCCGCTAGTTGGCACAGCTGATGCCAAAACATCCAGTAAGCAGTACACGTTTACATCACTGTAGGAGCAGTTCTCTCGTGCTTGCCTGCATTTTTCTTACTGTCATTTGGCCTAAATTTCTTTTTTCTAACCATGGGCCCTAAGAAAATGAGTGCAAAGGATAGTGCTGAGAAGAAAAAGATGATTTTACAAAAGGGTGCTTCTGTCTTACGAATTTACTAACTTTTTCACTAGGGCATTTGAGGAGGTAGATCATGGTATTGAATATGATATTATGTATATGGCCTTCGGTAAGGCTTTCGATAGAGTTCCACATCAGAGGCTATTGAGGAAACATAAGGCACACAGAATAGGAGGTGTAATTTTTTCCTGGGTAGAGGCATGGTTGACAAATAGGCAGCAGTGTGTTTGCAGAAATGGAGAGAAATCAGAGGGGGGCATGTCACAAATGGTGTACTACAGGGGTCGGTATTGGGCGTCTTGTTGTTCACAATTTACATAAACGACATAGATGAGGGAATAAATAGCGACATAAGCAAATTTGCTTATGACACCAAAATAGGCTGTCCAATTCATACTAACAAGGACATTAGAGCACTCCAGGATGACTTGAATAGACTGATGCAATGGTCGGAGAAGTGGCAGATACAGTTTAACCCTTTGACTGTCACAAGCCCCTTTCTGAAACTCATTCTATGTCACAAAATTTTTGGAAAAAAAAAAAAAAATTATTTTTTCTTATGAAATGAGAATCTTTTCCCGATGGTAATGACACCAAAAGTACAAAATTTGGTTGAAAACTCACGGAATAGTGCTCCCACGAAGTTAGCGGGCTCGGTGACATATACGCAATGGCGATTTCGCTGATTTTGAGCCCTGTTTTTGGTAAATTCCGTTGTTCCAGTTGACCAAACTCATAGCTATTTCTTTAGAACTCCATTTTTTCTATAAGTTGAGTACAAGAAACCGCCCATTTACCGATCTGAACTACCCAATAAAGTGGTTAGAAATTGGCAATTTCGCCAATTTCACACAAATTAAAAGAAAAGCCAATTTCAAAATAGGGTCCAGAATAAACAATGTAGACATTCTTGGCACTAAAATAACATATCCTCAGTTCATTAGTCACGTCTCTAGGCCCCTCTTACATTTTGATTTTTTATTCATACAAAAAATACAAAATTTACTTTTATGCAGACTACTGCATTATTGTGAAAATGATATAAATAATATCAGTGCATTAGTGAAAGAATATTAGACTCCCCAGTTGACGTGTATTGGACGTGTGGTGTGATTTGCTTACTCCTGAACACTGGTAAAAATCGAACATTTCTGCTACTTTGAGCTCAATTTCAAGGTCGTTTTCATCAGGAAACTAATCAAAGTCATCTCTATTTCTGTAATATGTTTTCCATTTTATCACGCGAGACCATGAAAACGAGAATACAACGATAAATACTATACGAAAATACACCTCAAAGTCGGCGTTTTAATCCAAAAAAACAATTTTTTTTTCCTCATTATGCACTGCGTGCCGCAGGATTTTTTTTATGTGGTGCACACTGACCACACAGACCCATACTCTCACATGTGGGCCTACCAGCTTTCTCCTGCTTGATCTGAAGCCGCTAGAATTTATGCGTATTAACACGTCCAAAACACTGGCTCATAAGACGTATATATACAGTGGACCTCCACCGTTCAGTGGCCACGACTTTCGTGAAATCCGACTTTCGGCAAGTTTTTCGGCAAAATTTAGCTTTGTGGTTTGTGATTGGACTCGTGATTCGGCGCCCTTTGAGACGCGTCTGCCCGTCAGCACACACACAAAGCCGGTCTCCCGCACTATTCACACTCAGTGAGCCATTGTTTACCAGAATGTGACCATCACCCCACAGGTTCATACAACACATTTCATAATAATTCAATGTTTTTTGTGCTTGCAACTGCTAAATAAGCCACCATGGGTCCAAAGAGAGCTCCTAGTGCCAGCCCTTTGGTAAAGGTGAGAAACATGATAGAATTCAAGAAAAAACTCATAGCAAAGTACTAAAGTAGAGGAGGAAGAGAGAGGGGAGAATGTGCCTTCTGCAGTGATTCAGTGATTCTACAATATGTATGATACTAAAGCAGCAGGTATCGATAAAGGTTATAGCTCCAGCCAGCGATAAAGTGTAGAATTAACAGTGTAGCAAGTTAGCTCCAGCCAGCGATAAAGTGTAGAATTAACAGTGTAGCAAGTACGTTAAGCGAGTAAGCGATAGAAAAACATGAGAGTAACTCTCCAATGTTGCTGGATGTGTGTAGGACTGCTGAACATACACCACCCTGTTATCTTCCACCACCCTAAACCTCTGGCAACATCTCCGTCATCAAACTAACTAATTAAACTAACATCTCCTCCAAGGTAAGTGTAAATATAAAAGTGTAAGTATAAAAGTAAATATAAGTGTAAATATAAAAGGACACCAATGGAAATATGTCACTCTTGAATTTCTGGGGTTATCCTGGGTACTTTACACATATGCTGCTATGTATGATAATCTATGTATGTAACTGTATTTGTGTTTACCTGAATAAACTTACTTATTTATAAATTAAAATTTAAATATTTCTTATTTATAAATTAAAATGTAAATATTTCTTTTTATAAATTAAAATGTAAATATTTCTTATTTATTAATTACATACATTGTTTAAGCCTTTCAGGGTCGACAGGCCCTCTCAGAGCCTTGTTCTCAGGGTCCCCCAAATTTAAAAAAAAAAAAAAAAATTATTTTTTCTTATGAAAAGATAATCATTTCTCGATCATAATGACACCAAAAGTATGAAATTTGATGGAAAACTTATGGAATTATGCTATCGCGAAGTTAGCAGTCTCGACGATGTTTACGCATCGGCAATTTTGCCCACTTTGAGCCCTATTTTCGGCCAATTCCAGTGTACTTGTTGACACAAACATAACTATTTCGCTAGAGCTCCATTTTTTCTATCGAATGAGTACAAGAAACTACCCATTTACCGATTTCACCTATCCAATACAGTGGTCAGAATTTAACAATTTTGCCAATTTCACACAAATTTCAAAAGATGCCAATTTCCGAATAGGATCCAGAATAAACAAGAAAGACATTCCTGGCACTAAAATAACATTTGCTCTGTTCATTAGTCACATCCCCATGCCCCTCTTACATTCTTTTGCTTTCCACTTTGAATTTTTATTCTCACAAAAAAATAGAAGATTTACTGTTATGCAAACTACTGCATTGGTGTAGAAATGGTATAAATAATATCAGCGCACTTGTGAATGAATATCAGACTCACCAGTTGACATGTATTGGACGCATAGCATGATTTGTTTACTTTTGAACTTTGGTAAAAATCGAACATTTCTGCTACTTTGAGCTCAATTTCAAGGTACTTTTCTTTGTAAAACCAGTCAAAATCATCTCAATTTGTGTAATATGTCTTCCATTCTATAAAATGAGACCAGGAAAACCAGAACACAACAATAAATACCATAGGAAAATACAGTGCAAAGTCGCTGTTTTAATCCAAAAACATGGTCAAAGTTTTTTTTTTCTCATTACACACTGTGTGCTGCAGGATTTTTTTTATACCATGCCCCACTGACCACACAGACCCATTCTTTCATATGTAGGCCTACCAGCTTTCTCTCACTAGATTTGAGGGAGCTAGAATTTAGGCGTACTAGTACGTCAAAAAACCCTGGCTCGTAAGCCGTACTAGTATGGCCGAAACCCTGAAAGGGTTAAGTGTGATGGTGGTGGTGGCCAAACCTCCACTGCCACCAACACGGCTTCTCTCAAGTGGCGGCCCTTAAACCCAACAAAACACTTAACCA
>NW_026470161.1:0-10000 GCF_026875155.1 Cherax quadricarinatus | reverse complement strand
GTGTTGGTGTGATGTGTGTGTGTGTGTGTGTGTGTGTGTGATGTGTGTGTGTGTGTGTGTGTGTGTGTGTGTGGTGTGTGTGGTGTGTGTGTGTGTGTGTGTGGTGTGTGTGTGTGTGTGTGTGTGTGTGTGTGTGTGTGTGGGTGTTGTGTGTGGTGTGTGTGTGGTGTGTGTGGTGTGTGTTGTGTGTGTGTGTGTGTTGTGTGTGTGTGTGTGTGTGTGTGTGTGTGTGTGTTGGTGTGTTGTGTGTGTGATTGTTTTGTGTGGTGTTGTGTGTGTGTGTGTGTGTGTGTGTGTGTGTGTGGTGTGTGTGTGTGTGTATTTGTGTGTGTGTGTGTGATGTGTGGGGTGTGTGTGGTGTGTGTGTGTGATGTGTGTGTGGTGTGTGGTGATGTGGGGTGTGTGTTTGCGTGTTGTGTGTTGTGTGTGTGTGTGTGTGTTGTGTGTGTGTGTTGTGTGTGGTGTGTGAGTGTGTGTTGTGTGTGTGTGGTGTGTGTGTGTGTTGTGTGGGTGTGTGTGTGTGTGTGTGATGTGTGTGTGTGTATGTGTGTGTGTGTGTGATGTGTGTGTGTGTGTGTGTGTGTGTGTGTGTGTGTGTGTGTGTGTGTGTGTGGGTGTGTGGTGGGGTGTGTGTGTGTGTTGTGTGTGTGTGTGATGTGTGTGTGTTTTACTACCTATTTGTGTGTGTGTGTGTTTTTATGTGTGTGTGTGTGTGTGTGTGTGTGTGTGTGTCATGTGTGTGGTGTGTGTGTGTGTGGTGTGTGTGTGTGTGTGTGTGTGTGTGTGTGTGTGAGTGTGTGTGTGTGTGTGTGTGTGTGTGTGTGTGTGTGTGTGTGTGTGTGTGTGTGTGTGTGTGTGTTGTGTGTGTGTGTGGGGTGTGTGTGTGTGTGTGTGTGTGTGAATGTACTTGTGAACTTTCGTATTTACCTGTGGACGTTTCAGTGTCTTGCATAAAGGAAAATGATGAATTTCAACAAGAAAAGAAAGCTGATATTTTTTTTGTAGCAGATTTCTGAGTGGGAAGACATAGAATCACACGGACACACATCTATACAAGATAAAACGTTCGCACATTCACTTATAAAGCTGAACGAGGGAAAACAAAACAAAAATTCAATTAAACACATAATGAAACAAATAGAAGTCCGAGATTATCACTAAGTAACCTCACCTTGGTGGCCGAGTTGGGAGGCAGCTTGGTGTTGTCTGGCTGACTACTGTTCCAGGCTGTCTTGGTGGGTGTAATTACAGGACGCAGTTTTCTGTGTGTCACCTCCTGTAATTCCACCCACCTGGACAGTCTCGGCAGTAGACCAGCTAGACAAGACCAAGTTACCATCCAACAAGGTCACTGGGGAGCGGCCAACACATACACAACACACACACAACACACATACACAAATACACACCCGTCCACCCACCCACCACCCCAAAACCCCACTCACCCACCTACCACCCAACCTCCCACCCAACCACCCACCCAACCACCCGCCACCTGGGAAAGTGGGAAAGGAGTTCATCTGAGGGGAACAAAATGGACTTTGGGGCACAAAGAAAATAGAGAAAGCACCAAAACAACCGGGAGTGGGAAGTGTGGAAGGGTTGACATCCGGGGGGCCCCCGGATGGAGACCTGGAAACATAAACCACACCTGACTATGACCACAATTCACCATGATCACACCTGACTATGCTACAATTCACCATGATCACACCTTTCTATGACCAAACCCCACTTGACCACAATTCAACATGATATCACCTCACTATGACCACATCTCTGCATGATCCACACCTGGAAATTCATCTGAGGGGACACAATGGACTTCTGGACACACGGAATAGGGAAAGCACCAAAACAAACCCGGGGGTGGGAATGTGGGAAGGGTTGACATCCGGGGGCCCACGGTATGGAGACTGGAAACATAAACCACGTCTCACTAGGACCTCACCTGACTACGACCTCACCTAAATATGACCATACCTAACTAAGACCACACCTAACTATGATCACAACCCCACTATAACCTCGCCTAACTATGACCATCCTCACCACATCTACGACCTTTACTCACTGTGACCCCACAGATGGACTTTTGGACCACGGGGGAAATAGGAAAGCGCCAAAAAATCGGAAGTGGGGAAGTGTGGAAGGGTTGACATCCGGGGGGCCCACGGATGAAGACCTGGAAACATAAACCACACCTATAACCACAACTATCTATGACCTCACCTAACTATGATCACACCTAACTATGACCACCCTCCACCTATGCCCCATCGACCACGCCATGATCTAGTGCAAAGTTCTGAAGCTCGGGAATGTTCATAAGCCTAGCACTAATTAACTAATAATGGGAAAAAGATATGGGGGTTATGGTAAGCAGCAATCAATGCCTAAGCGTACGGAATAAGGCAAGTAGATTACTGGGATTTATATCAAGATTACGCAGCTCAGCTCGAATGACAAAATTAATACATAACATTAGAAAACTTCGGTATGAAGAAAGATTGAAGACCCTTAAATTACATATACTTGTAAGGCGAAGAATGAGGGAAGACATGATCGATGTGTATAAGTGGAAGATGGTTATTAACAAAGGCTATATATATGAGGTGTTGAAAATATCTCTCCAAGAAAGTATATAGTGAAGTATTGGTTTGGAAATAGGGTACTTGATGAGTGGAACAGTCTGCTGAAATCGTTTTTTTTTTTTTTTACTTTATCTCACTATAACCTCACTTAACTATGACCACAGCTCATTATGACCTCACCTAACTACCCCTCACCTATGACCACATCTACGACCACACCTCACTTTGACCACCTCTCACCTATGACCACATTTATGACCACACCTCACTATGACCTCACCTCACAATAGCAACTCCTCACCATGATCCACACCTGGGAGTTCATCTGAGGGGACACAGATGGTCTTGTGGAGAACACGGAACAAGGAAAGCACCAAAACAACTGTGAAGGTTTGGGACATCGGGGAGCCCACGGATAGAGACAACAGTTTCTTCGATACTGCTGTTTTTATTCACTTGTAAGTTAGCAAACTGTTGCAACAACGCAATGTCTTTTGTAACAATTTGTTTTTTTTTCTGTTTATTCAAAGTCTGCAAAATTATTTTGATGCACACATTCCCTTCCTTTCAAAATATCCAAAAGTTAAACTTAACATTTCGGAGGAACTATTCACTCTTTCATCTACACCAAAAAATCTTTCTTTTTAAAAAATTTGATACTGTGTTATTATTCACTTGTATATTTCTCTGCTGTCGTTAACAAGTTGGCAACAAACTCTGTCAGTCACAATTTTGACATTTTCATTGCTTGGTAAAAAATCAACAGACAATGAAAACACTAATATTTTTTTAAATTAAACAATATTTTGCAATTTTATCTAACACTGTCCAGCATTGTGAAAATGTTTTGTTTCACACTTATTGTTTTTTATTTGTGTCGTATGTGTCATGTCTTTCCACCAAAAAACTTGCTGCAAAAAAGTTATCAGCAGTTGGTCTTCTTAAAATTCTGAATAATGGTGATGTAGAATGCTGCTACGTAGTATTTTGTAGATATCCTTAATTAATGATAAATGTGAAGATATAAGGAAGTAGCAACTGAGAGAATCTTGTACTGGATACAGCAAAAAAAAAAAAACATTCTTTGGAATTATTAAATAATTAGTCTCTCTCTCCCATTTTAATTTTTCGTGTCTTCACTTCTATCACCTTCACTATATTGAGAAAAATATTCGCAAATACAACAAAAAACATCTATGGCGTGACCGTGGTGCCAGACTGTGACCGTGGTGCCAGACTGTGACCGTGGTGCCAGACTGTGACCGAGGTGCCAGACTGTGACCGTGGTGCCAGACTGAGACCGTGGTGCCAGACTGTGACCGGGTGCCAGACTGTGATCGTGGTGCCAGACTGTGACCGTGGTGCCAGACTGTGACAGTGGTGCCAGACTGTGACCGTGGTGCCAGACTGTGATCGTGGTGCCAGACTGTGATCGTGGTGCCAGACTGTGATCGTGGTGCCAGACTGTGATCGTGGTACCAGACTGTGACCATGGTGCCAGACTGTGACCGTGGTGCCAGACTGTGATCGGGTGCCAGACGTGACCGATGACCAGACTGTGACATGGTGCCAGACTGTGACCGTGGTGCCAGACTGTGACCGTGGCGGCAGACGGGATGGCTTAAGAATCTCAGAAACTGCTGAACTCTTCAAATTTTCACAAACAATCTCCAGAGTTTACAGAGAATAATGTGAAAAACGTAAATATGCAGTGAGAGGAGCAGAGAATCTTTGTTAATCAGAGAGGCTCAGAGGAGACTGGCCAGACTGGTTCAAGCTGACAGGAAGGTGACAGCAACTCCAGTAACCTCACGTTACAACAGTGGTGTGCAGAAGAGCATCTGAGAATGCGTATCATGTCGAGCACAATATTCTATTTATGACTTCAAATTCAACATTTCAGTAAGCAGATAGTCGAGTAGTAACAACTAATATACCACACTGAGGACAATATTGACTGTGATCCACTTGTGGCCTTAGACAGGGCGGTGATCTTCACTCCGTCAGCACAGAGAAAGTGGTAGTTCTTTGAAAGATCCAAAGATGTTTAGGCA
Source organism: Cherax quadricarinatus (assembly GCF_026875155.1). NCBI lineage: Eukaryota > Metazoa > Arthropoda > Malacostraca > Decapoda > Parastacidae > Cherax > Cherax quadricarinatus. The sequence continues at coordinate 5,352 of NW_026470161.1, read as the reverse complement.
GGATCATGGCCCCATAATTTATGCCAAGAATGATGATATGGAAAAAACTATCAATGTTATCCAGTTAATAAGAGGGAAAAAAACACCTTATCCGAATCCATTCAAAAAATTGTTGGAAAGAAAACAAGGCGTGGCGCCACACTTTACAGGGAGTAAAAACCAATTGCATTCAAGAAATTGGACTTGACTTTAAAACGTTCAGATTCTATGATTAACTCGTTTCAAATGGCAATTAATCACAAGGAAGCATGAGCGATATTTTAGAGTAAGTGAATTTTTGATTTCTTTCTCTTTATACTATGTGGTTAGAATCCTTTGCATATTGGTTGAGGGCCAATATCATTTGTGGAAGATTCTAACAACACATGCAGCGGCGCCTCTCTCTCGCTCCATACCATGCGTACACGGGTGGTTAGAAGAGAAAATATAAACAACTCCTGGAGAGAAACCCTGAGTTCTCCTGAGGTATGGTTTTTGTCTTCTCTGAGGATGGGGTTCCCAGGACTCAGTTTAGAGGGTGGTAACTCCCGATATATATCTATTTATATATATATATATATATATATATATATATATATATATATATATATATATATAGTATTTATATATCTCATAAATATATATATATTTATATATATATATATATAAATATATATATTATATATATGCAAAACAACCACTCTGAAAGAATAGAGAAAATTCCAAGCGCTTTCGTTTGACTCCTCACATTATCAAGGAACTATGTTCCTTGATAAGGTGAGTAAGTAGTCACGAAGCGCTTGGAATTTCTCTATTCTTTCAGAGTGGTTTGTTTTGCATTTTTGAAATCCCTGTTACTGTGTCTTTAGCATATATATATATATATATATATTAAATATAGATATATATATATATATAAATATATTTATATCATATTATATATATATATTATATATTTATATTATATATATATATTGATATATATATAATGTTCGTGCCGAAAATGTAAAACAGGGTAATTAGCAAGAACTCATTGTAAAATTAAGTCCTTTCTAAAATTTTTCTCTTATACGTTAAAAAATATATTTTTTTTTCATTACTTTTAATGTTAAATATTTTGTTTTTTGCTCCAAAGAAATTTAGAAACTTACCTAGCCTTATTTATAACAAGAATATTTATTTAAAGCCTAACCCAACTAAATCTATTTTTAGATTGTTTACAATAATTTAATACTAAACAAAACAGTGAAAATATATTTTTTTCGTTAGGTTCAGGATGCTTTTGGCGGAAATTATTGCATACACAAATTTTCATTGTCTATATGGCAGATGCGCGTTGCTATTTAAGCCAAGATCGCAAGTTTTGCCTATTTCGGCACGATATTATAATTCTATTTCTATATATTATTATATATCTATATATATATATATATATATATAATATATTATATATATATATATATATTATATTATATATATATATATATATATATAATATGTTGTTAATAGGTTGGTAGGACAGCAATCACCCAGGGAGCGTGCTACGTTGCAGATGACTGTGAAAACAGAAACCTGTAACTGTTTTACATGATGGTAGGATTGATGGTGGTTCTTTTTGTCTCATACACAGCTGGATAGTAGGTATATCTTGCTACTTCTTATTACACTTAGGTCACACTTACTCAGACAAGCACATGCAAATATATATATATATATATTATTATATTATATATATATATATTATATATATCTTATATATATATATATATATATATATATATATTTATATATATACTATATACGTATTAGGTTTTTTTTTTCTTCTTTTCTTAATAGCTCTTGTTCTTTTTATTCTTATTGTTCAGGGGACGTGAAAAAAACTCTTTCATCCGTAAGACATGCGTTGTAGTCTAAGGCGACTAAAATGCGGGGGAGCAATGGCTAGTAACCCTTTTCTCCTGTAGACATTTACTAAAAATCAGAGCAAAAAAACTTTATAAAACAGTGATGCCTTGAATGTGGTGGATGTAGTGCGGATGACAAGAAAGAGATGATTGCTGATGTTATGAATGAAAAGAAGTTGGATGTCCTGGCCCTAAGCGAAACAAAACTGAAGGGGGTAGGTGAGTTTCAGTGGGGAGAAATAACTCTCTCATGAGTAGCTGAGAGAGTTAGAGCTAAGGAAGGGATAGCAGTAATGTTGAAGGACCAGTTATGGAACGAGAAGAGGGAATATAAATGTGTAAATACAAGGTTTATGTGGATTAAAATAAGGGTCGGATGTGAAAAGTGGGTCATAATAAGTGTATGCACCTGGAGAAGAGAGGAGTGTAGAGGAGAGAGAGAGAGATTTTGGAAGATGTTAAGCGAATGTATAGGAACCTTTGAACCAAGTGAGAGAGTAATTGTGGTAAGGGACCTAAATGCTAAAGTAGGAGAAACATTTAGAGAGTGTGTGGTAGGTAAGTTTGGGGTGCCAGGTGTAAATGATAATGGGAGCCCTTTGACTGAGCTTTGTATAGAAAGTGGTTTAGTTACAAGTAATACGTATTTTATGAAAAAGAGAATAAATAAGTATACAAGATATGTTGGACTATGTATTGGTAGATAAAAGACTGTTCAGTAGACATCAGGATGTACATATTTATAGAGGGGCCACAGATATATCAGATCACTTTCTAGTTGTAGCTACAATGAGAGTAAAAGGTAGATGAGATACAAGGAAAATAGAAGCAGCAAGTCAGAGAGGTGAAGGTGTATAAACTAAAAGAGGAGGCAGTTAGGGTAAGATATAAACAACTATTGAAGGATAGATAGGGTCTAGTGAGAGTATAGGCAATGGGGTCGAAGAGGTATGGGGTATGGGTGTAAGAATGTAGTGTTAGAGTGTTCACAGAAGTTTATGGTAAGGAAAGTGGGTGCGGGGAGGATGACCAGCGATTTGGTGGAAAGATGATGTAAAGGAGAAGTAAGGGGGAAAAGTTAACAGTAATTGAGGATTACAAAGTAGAAGTGATGCAAAGAGGGAAGAGTATATGGAGAGAAAAAAGAAGTTAAATAGAGCGGTTGTAGCAATGTAAAAACAGAGGTAAATTGAGAGAGTGGGTCAGAAGTTTCAACAAATTTTGTTCGAAAATAAGAAAAAGTTTGGAGTGAGATTACCAAGTTAAGGACGCCTAGGGAAACAAATGGATTTGACAGTTAAATATAGGGGAGAGAGTTTTTAAAATGAGAGTTAGAGGTATCGTGGGAAGATGAGGGTGATATTTTGAGGAGGAATTGTTATTTAAAATGTTGATGAAGATAGGGAAGCTTGGTGTATTTCATGTATAGGGCAAGGAGAATAACATCTTGTAGGAGTGAGGAAGAAGCCAGTAGTGAGGTGGTGATTTGTTCGTGAGGCAGTGGGTAGAATGAAGGGTGTAAGCCGTTGGGATTGATGGAGAGGTAAGGTTACCTAGGGATTGGCAGAGGAGCATACATAGTTCCTGTATAAAGGCCAAAGGGGATGAAAGGAGTGTGCAAAAAATTATTGGGGAAGATAGTTGTGCCAACATTATTGTATGGAGTTTGAAGCATGGTGATGAATGTTGAACGAGAGAATGGCTGGAGGCAGTGGAGAAGTCATGTCTGAGGGCAATGTGTGTGTGATTTATAATGCAGAGAATTCGTAGTTTTGAATTAGGAGAAGGTGTGAGATTGCCAAAAAAAACCTATATCCAGAGGGCTGGGAGGGGTTGGTGAGGTGGTTCGGAATGTAGAGAGAAGGAAACAAAAACAGAATGGACTTTGAGAGTGTAACAAATCTGTGTGGAGGGAGGCTGGGTATAGGGGGATCCCCCCCCCCCCCGTCCCAGGAAGGGAATGGAGGGAGGGGGTTTGGGAGGAAGGAGGTTTTGTGTGCGAGGGCTTGGATTCCAGCAAGCTGATGAGCGTATTTGTGGGAGTGAATAGGAGACAAATAGGCTTTTTAATCCTTGAACGTTGCTGTTGGAGTGTGAGCAAAGCATCATTTATGAAGGGATTCAGGAATAAAACCGGCAGCCGGACTTGGTCCTGGAGTATGGGAAGTACAGTGCCCTGCACTCTGTAGGAGGGGTGTTAATGTTTGCCGTTAAAAACTGTGTGTAAAGCACCCTTCTGGCAAGACAGTGATGGAGTGAATGATGATGAAAGTTTTTCTTTTTCGGGCCACCCTGCCTTGGTGGGAATCGGCCAGTGTGTTAATAAAAGAAATAATGTATAATATATATAATATATATTATATATATATATATTAATATATTATATATTATATATTTATATAATATACTAACACATATATATATATATATAAATATGTGTGTTGTGTGTGTGTGTGTGTGTGTGTGTGTACTGCCTATTTGTACTCACCTATTTGTGGTTGCAGGGATCGAGTCACAGCTCCTGGCCCGCCTCTCGCCGATTGCTACTAGGTCCTCTCTCTCCTGCCCCATGAGCTTTATCATACCTCGCCTTAAAACTATGTATGGTTCCCGCCTCCGCTACGTCACTTTCTAGGCTATTCCATGGCCTGACTACTCTATGACTGAAGAAATACTTCCTAACATCCCTTTGATTCATCTGAGTCTTCAACTTCCAATTGTGACCTCTTGTGTCTGTGTCCCTCCTCTGGAAAATCCCGTCTTTGTCCACCCTGTCTATTCCGCGCAGTATTTTATATGTCGTTATCATGTCTCCCTGACCCTCCTGTCCTCCAGTGTCGTCAGGCCGATTTCCCTCAACCTTTCTTCGTAGGACAATCCCCGTAGCTCTGGGACTAGTGTTGTTGCAAACCTTTGCACTTTCTCTAATTTCTTGACGTGCTTGACTAGGTGTGGATTCCAAACTGGTGCTGCATACTCCAGTATGGGCCTGACGTAAATGGCATACAGAGTCTTAAACGAATCCTTACTGAGGTATCGGAACGCTATCCGTAGGTTTGCCAGGCGCCGGTATGCTGCAGCAGTTATCTGATTGATGTGCGCCTCAGGAGATATGCTCGGTGTTATACTCACCCCCAGATCTTTTTCCTTGAGTGAGGTTTGCAATCTTTGGCCATCTAAACTATATTGTGTCTGCGGTCTTCTTTGCCCTTCCCCGATCTTTATGGGCTTTGCATTTGACAGGGTTTAAAATTCAAGGAGCAGTTTGTGGACCATTGTTGTAGCTGTCCAGGTCCTCTTTGTAGTCCTGCCTGATCCTCATCCGATTTGATTCTTCTCATTAACTTCGCATCATCTGCAAACAAGGACACTTCTGAGTCTATCCCCCTTCCCTTATGTCGTTCCTATACCAAGAAAAGCAAGGGCCTGGATGCCCTGTGGAACCCCGTTGTCACAGGCGCCCCCACCT
>NW_026470160.1:10000-11840 GCF_026875155.1 Cherax quadricarinatus | reverse complement strand
TTGGCACCTCATATCCACCTGTGGATGGAACCAACATAATCATTACGACGTAAACAGATAATAATTAAAAATAATAATATAATAATAATAATAATAATAATGTTTATTTTACCAGTAAGGTACAACTTATACAGACCATAGCTCAAAACAATGACATACTATATAATAATAATAAAAAATAATAATAAATATAATTAATAATAATAAATTAATTATTATTATTTCTACCAGTAGATGGTACAACTTATACAGACCATAGCTCACAACAATGACATTACATATATAATAATAATAATAATAATAATAATAATTATTATTTTTAAATTTCTACCAGTAGATGGTACAACTTATACAGACCATAGCTCACAACAATGACATACTATATAATAATAATAATAATAATAATAATAATAATAATTATTATTATTATTTCTACCAGTAGATGGTACAACTTATACAGACCATAGCTCACAACAATGACATACTATATAGAAAGTTCCTGGTTATATAGAGCATTTCCCACAACTTAGGTTAATTTTGTCCCCCAGGATGCCACCCACACCAGTCCACTAACACCCAGGTACCTACTGACTGCTAGGTGAACACTGACAGCAGGTGTAACTAACACCCAGGTACCTACTTACTGCTAGGTGAACACTGACAGCAGGTGAAACTAACACCCAGGTACATACTTACTGCTAGGTGAACACTGACAGCAGGCGTAACTAACACCCAGGTACCTACTGACTGCTAGGTGAACACTGACAGCACGTGTAACTAACACCCAGATACCTACTTACTGCTAGGTGAACACTGACAGCAGGTGTAACTAACACCCATGTACCTGCTTACTGCTAGGTGAACACTGACAGCAGGTGTAACTAACACCCAGGTACCTACTTACTGCTAGGTGAACACTGACAGCAGGTGTAACTAACACCCAGGTATCTGCTTACTGCTAGGTGAACACTGACAGGAGGTGTAACTAAAACCCAGGTACCTACTTAATGCTAGGTGAACACTGACAGCAGGTGTAACTAACACCCAGGTACCTACTTACTGCTAGGTGAACACTGACAGCAGGTGTAACTAACACCCAGGTACCTACTTACTGCTAGGTAAACATGAACAGCAGGTATAACTAACACCCAGGTACCTACTTACTGCTAGGTGAACATGAACAGCAGGTGTAACTAACACCCAGGTACCTACTTACTGCTAGGTGAACACTGACAGCAGGTGTAACTAACACCCAGGTACCTACTTACTGGTAGGTGAACACTGACAGCAGGTGTAACTAACACCCAGGTACCTACTTACTGCTAGGTGAACACTGACAGCAGGTGTAAATAACACCCAGGCACCTACTTACTGCTAGGTGAACACTGACAGCAGGTGTAAATAACACCCAGGTACCTACTTACTGCTAGGTGAACACTGACAGCAGGTGTAACTAACACCCAGGTACCTACTTACTGCTAGGTGAACATGAGGGACTGGTTACCTTAAGTTCTGTAACCCATCAGGTGTCTAATTCATACTGTAGTATTTACAAGTTTCAAGCCTCTCTACTACCCAATGACTGAGAAACATGGTATAACAGTCTGTATGGTATTGTGTGTCCGTTGTGTCCGTAGTGTGTCCGTTGTATGTAAATTACATGTTGAGCCTCAGAGTGGTACCTGCATGTACTGGACACCACCTGTCAAGAAGACAGCTGATGCACTGAGTGGTCGTGGTTAGATCCCCGGTACGGGTGTAAATATCTGCTGTCAGTGTTCACCTAGCAGTAAGTAGGTACCTGGGTGTTAGTTACCTTACACCTGCTGTCAGTGTTCAC
>NW_026470160.1:0-5000 GCF_026875155.1 Cherax quadricarinatus | reverse complement strand
ACCTTAATGACCCTCGTGTAGTAGATAGACTTTAAACCCCATTAACCAACCTTAATGACCCTCGTGTAGTAGATAGACTTTAAACCCCATTAACCAACCTTAATGACCCTCGTGTAGTAGATAGACTTTAAACCCCATTAACCAACCTTAATGACCCTCGTGTAGTAGATAGACTTTAAACCCCATTAACCAACCTTAATGACCCTCGTGTAGTAGATAGACTTTAAACCCCATTAACCAACCTTAATGACCCTCGTGTAGTAGATAGACTTTAAACCCCATTAACCAACCTTAATGGCCCTCGTGTAGTAGATAGACTTTAAACCCCATTAACCAACCTTAATGACCCTGGTGTAGTAGATAGACTTTAAACCCCATTAACCAACCTTAATGACCCTGGTGTAGTAGATAGACTTTAAACCCCATTAACCAATCTTAATGACCCTCGTGTAGTAGATAGACTTTAAACCCCATTAACCAACCTTAATGACCCTCGTGTAGTAGATAGACTTTAAACCCCATTAACCAACCTTAATGACCCTCGTGTAGTAGATAGACTTTAAACCCTATTAACCAACCTTAATGACCCTCGTGTAGTAGATAGACTTTAAACCCCATTAACCAACCTTAATGACCCTCGTGTAGTAGATAGACTAAACCCCATTAACCAACCTTAATATAAGTTGTGTATCGGTTATCTTACGAGATTCCTTGATGCTGTGCTGAAGGAATCTTACACCTTAGATCGAACCTAGGTGCCTCCCATTTCTCACCTGCTGAATCCCTGCTGCTGTAGAGATTCGCCCTTGATGCTGGTGGGGGCTCTTGTTCCAGGGGATTGCTGCTGCCTAGCTGGGATCCCTTGATGCCGGTGAGGGGGGCTCTTGTTCCAAGGGATTGCTGCTGCCTAGCTGGGGTCCCTTGATTCCGGTGAGGGGGGCTCTTGTTCCAGGGGATTGCTGCTGCCTAGCTGGGGTCCCTTGATGCCGGTGAGGGGGCTCTTGTTCCAAGGGATTGCTGCTGCCTAGCTGGGGTCCCTTGATTCCGGTGAGGGGGGGCTCTTGTTCCAGGGGATTGCTGCTGCCTTCTCCTTCCTCGGATCAAGCTCGTCTTTCATCTAGACATGTGGGATAATGCATAACCCACACCAACAGCCTGGCTGGCCAGGCTAGCACTAGACGAGCCTGGTCCAAGGCCGGGTTCCCGGAGTAGGAAAACTCTCGCAACTCGTGCAAGGTAAATCACGGGTATAGGAGACACTAATGACATTCCACTACGACTTGTACCTCCATATTTCTGCAACATTGAAAGCTCCTGATGACGGGTTGATTATAACACGAAAGGCCTAGAGCTATCATTCAACTTCCCCCTGCTGAGGTCCTCTTCAGAAGATACATGGGCGTAATGGGAGGGGGAATATTTTCTGTACTTACAAACATTATCTCTAAGTCCACAGCAGAATTCGAACCTAGATACTGTGCATGAAGGTACGTAGTACTTACGCCACTCAGCCAGATCCCGCGACCTAACGCAACACTCACGACACACACAACACACCCACAACTTACACAACACTCACGACACACACAACACACCCACAACTTACACAACACTCACGACACACACAACACACCCACAACTTACACAACACTCACGACACACACAACACACCCACAACTTACACAACACACACGACACACACAACACACCCACAACTTACACAACACACACGACACACACAACACACCCACAACTTACACAACACTCTCGACACACACAACACACCTACAACTTACACAACACTCACGACACACACAAACACACCCACAACTTACACAACACACACGACACACACAACACACCCACAACTCACACAACACTCACGACACACACAACACACCCACAACTTACACAACACACACGACACACACAACACACCCACAACTCACACAACACTCTTACAACACACACAACACACCCACAACTCACACAACACTCTTACAACACACACAACACACCCACAACTCACACAACACTCTTACAACACACCCACAACATACACAACACTCTTACAACACACACAACACACCCACAACTCACACAACACTCTTAAAACACACACAACACACCCACAACTCACACAACACTCTTAAAACACACACAACACACCCACAACTCACACAACACTCTTACAACACACCCACAACACACACAACACTCTTACAACACACACAACACTCTTACAACACACACAACACACCCACAACACACACAACACTCTTACAACACACACAACACTCTTTACAACACACACAACACACCCACAACACACACAACACTCTTACAACACACCCACAACACACACAACACTCTTACAACACACACCACCCACCCACAACTCACACAACACACTTACAACACTTCAGCAGTGTTGTCTTGCTTCTGCATCCCAAATCTGTATCGCAATCAGAGTGAATCTGAAATCCGGCTGAGTGGCGTAAGTACTACGTACTTTGACGCAGTGTAGGTTCGAATCCTCCAGTAGACTGACAAATAATGTTAGCGAATTGCTAAGTATATTATTTGTAAGTAATAGAGTGTGATTGTGGCATAACAAGACGTCTTACTGACGTCTCGGATATTTTAAGACTGGCTCTGGTTAGGGCAGTTCTGTGTCCCGTAGCTGGGTTGGTAGCGCACTCGCCTCGCATACTGAGATCCGTGGTTCGATCCCCGGTACGGGTGGGAATATTAGGACCTGTTTACTTAAGATACTTGCTGTCACTGTTCACCTAGCAGTAAGTAGGTACCTGGGTCTTAGCCATCTTACAGATGTTGTCACTATTCACCTAGCAGTAAGTAGGTACCTGGATGTTAGTCATCTTACACCTGCTGTTAGTGTTCACCTAGCAGTAAGTAGGTACCTGGATGTTAGTCACCTTACACCTGCTGTCAGTGTTCACCTAGCAGTAAGTAGGTACCTGGATGTTAGTCACCTTACACCTGCTGTCAGTGTTCACCTAGCAGTAAGTAGGTACCTGGATGTTAGTCACCTTACACCTGCTGTCAGTGTTCACCTAGCAGTAAGTAGGTACCTGGATGTTAGTCACCTTACACCTGCTGTCAGTGTTCACCTAGCAGTAAGTAGGTACCTGGGTGTTAGACACCTCACACTTGTCACACTCTCACTCATCCTTCAGAGTACAGGTACTGTACTTCCCACCTCCAAGATCTCGTAGACCAAGACTACTGCTCTCTCTCTCTCTCTCTCTCTCTCTCTCTCTCTCTCTCTCTCTCTCTCTCTCTCTCTCTCTCTCTCACTCTCTCTCACTCTCTCTCTCTCTCTCTCACTCTCTCTCACTCTACACAATGACACAGCAGTAAGAGTAGCGGTTCCTCTCGGATAATATTAACCTGCACTCTGGCCTGTCTCACCTCCGAGTGACCTGCACTCTGGCCTGTCTCACCTCCGAGTGACCTGCACTCTGGCCTGTCTCACCTCCGAGTGACCTGCACTCTGGCCTGTCTCACCTCCAAGTGACCTGCACTCTGGCCTGTCTCACATCCAAGTGACCAGCACTCTGGCCTGTCTCACCTCCGAGTGACCTGCACTGTGGCCTGCCTCACCTCCGAGTGACCTGCACTCTGGCCTGCCTCACCTCCGAGTGACCTGCACTCTGGCCTGCCTCACCTCCGAGTGACCTGCACTCTGGCCTGCCTCACCTCCGAGTGACCTGCACTCTGGCCTGCCTCACCTCCAAGTGACCTGCACTCTGGCCTGTCTCACCTCCAAGTGACCTGCACTCTGGCCTGACTCACCTCCAAGTGACCTGCACTCTGGCCTGACTCACCTCCAAGTGACCTGCACTCTGGCCTGACTCACCTCCAAGTGACCTGCACTCTGGCCTGACTCACCTCCAAGTGACCTGCACTCTGGCCTGACTCACCTCCAAGTGACCTGCACTCTGGTCTGACTCACCTCCAAGTGACCTGCACTCTGGCCTGCCTCACCTCCAAGTGACCTGCACTCTGGCCTGTCTCACCTCCAAGTGACCTGCACTCTGGCCTGTCTCACCTCCAAGTGACCTGCACTCTGGCCTGACTCACCTCCAAGTGACCTGCACTCTGGTCTGTCTCACCTCCAAGTGACCTGCACTCTGGCCTGTCTCACCTCCAAGTGACCTGCACTCTGGCCTGTCTCACCTCCAAGTGACCTGCACTCTGGCCTGTCTCACCTCCAAGTGACCTGCACTCTGGCCTGTCTCACCTCCAAGTGACCTGCACTCTGGCCCCTGACTCGCCTCCAAGTGACCTGCACTCTGGCCTGACTCACCTCCAAGTGACCTGCACTCTGGCCTGTCTCACCTCCAAGTGACCTGCACTCTGGCCTGTCTCACCTCCAAGTGACCTGCACTCTGGCCTGTCTCACCTCCAAGTGACCTGCACTCTGGCCTGTCTCACCTCCAAGTGACCTGCACTCTGGCCTGTCTCACCTCCCAAATGACCTGCACTCTGGCCTGTCTCACCTCCAAGTGACCTGCACTCTGGCCTGTCTCACCTCCAAGTGACCTGCACTCTGGCCTGTCTCACCTCCAAGTGACCAGCACTCTGGCTGTCTCACCTCCAAGTGAAACCCGCACTCTGGCTGTCTCACCTCCGAGTGACCTGCACTCTGGCCTGTCTCACCTCCAAGTGACCTGCACTCTGGCCTGTCTCACCTCCAAGTGACCTGCACTCTGGCCTGTCTCACCTCCAAGTGACCTGCACTCTGGCCTGTCTCACCTCCAAGTGACCAGCACTCTGGCCTGTCTCACCTCCAAGTGACCTGCACTCTGGCCTGTCTCACCTCCAAGTGACCAGCACTCTGGCCTGTCTCACCTCCAAGTGACCAGCACTCTGGCCTGACTCACCTCCAAGTGACCTGCACTCTGGCCTGACTCACCACGTTTAAAGATATATTTTTTTCATTTAGTTAATGTAAAAATTAATAATTCTGTACC
>NW_026470159.1:0-11842 GCF_026875155.1 Cherax quadricarinatus | reverse complement strand
CGGGTTTGAGTGTACAAGGGCTCCCCCCCCCCCGGGCTGGCATCAGTCATTCCCACACATTGCCCGTTGTGTACTAACTCCTTTCCAATTAAAGCCAAACTAGTCCACGGCCGTATCATTTCTACCTACGCTACCTTCATCGGCACTAAACCGTTGTTCAACAGCAAGAACAGTAATAACAGTGGTGACAGCGGAGCCAACGGCATTGTGAACCTACTCTCGGGGTGGAGGGGTCGACGCAGTGAACACCATCGGTCGACGCCAGTCAACATCATCCGTCGTCATCCAACGCACCTGCTGGCCTAAAGAGTTTTCTGTTACTCCAAGCGTCTTGACCGGGCCTGAGATAGATCTTCGTCCTAGATTTTTCCCACAAAATATATACATAGGCGTCACGGCGTCATCTTCGGCGTTAGCAGTCATGTGTTCACCTCATCGCCCTCTACAGCCCTTCAACACTCTCCAGCACCCTTCTCCTGCCTCTTACAGCGTCCTTACGCCGTTCTCGGCTACAAGAAGTAGAGGTGAGGTCGTTTTAGTGTGTTGGCTTCGCGTGGCTCCATGCATAACCACGAGGCAGCTCTGGGGTTGGTTGCTACCCTGGAGGTTACCTGGAGGTTATTCCGGGGATCAACGCCCCCGCGGCCCGGTCCATGACCAGGCCTCCCGATGGATCAGGGCCTGATCAACTAGGCTGTTACTGCTGGCCACACGCAGTCCAATGTACGAGCCACAGCCCGGCTAATCCGGCACTGACTTTAGGTATCTGTCCAGCTCTCTCTTGAAGGCAGCCAGGGATTTATTGGCAATTCCCTAATGCTTGATGGGAGGTGTTGACAGTCTTGGGCCCGGACACTTATGGTGTTTTCCCTTAGTGCACCAATGGCGCCCCTACTTTTTATTGGGGGCATTTTGCATCGTCTGCCAAGTCTTTTACTTTCGTAGGGAGTGATTTCTGTGTGCAGATTTGGGACCATTCCTTCAAGATTTTCCAAGTGTAGATTATGATATATCTCTCCCTCTGTGTTCCAACGAGTACAAGTCAAGTGCTTCCAAGCGTTCCCAGTAGTTAAGGTGCTTGACAGAACTTATACGTGCAGTAAAGGATCTCTGTACACTTTCTAGATCTGCGATTTCACCTGCTTTGAATGGAAATGTTAATGTACAGCAGTATTCCAGCCTAGAGAGATACAAGTGATTTGAAAAGGATCATCAATGGCTTGGCATCTCTCGTTTTGAATGTTCTCATTATCCATCCTGTCATTTTCTTTGCATGTGCGATCGTGGCACTGTTGTGATCCTTGAAAGTGAGATCCTCAGATTTTACTACCCCCAGGCCCCTTACATTTTTTTTCCGCTCTATTTTTTGGGCCAGGTCGTGTATACTTGTTTGTTTTATCTCCCCGTTTTCCATAAGGGAGTATTTGGGAAATTTGTCCTCTTGAAACATTTGTTTCCTTTCCCCACGGGAAAAAAATTTGTTTTTATTTGGGGTTGACCCTCCTCGAAAAAATTGACAGCCTCATGGATCCTTTTTATCTGCAAAGGTTTAAAACGGTACTGTGAGATATCCCTAGATGGTGTACCACCCCCCTTTCCACCCCTTTTCTGCTCCAAAATTGTCCTCGCCGTGTGTGTGTGTTCCTCGCAGTTTCCCCCAAGAAGTTCTACTCGGTTAAACCCATGTGGGGCCCGTTGGTTACCCCCAAAGCCACCCCAGTTCGCCCCCACCCCGTTACAGCTTTCTGACTCATCATTGTGTCTACAATACTTATTAGTACCCTCGCCAGTGCGTTTTTTTTTTTTTTGGTTCACGTTAAATTTTTTCTTTTCTTGCTGTTACTTTCCCCGTTCTCACATTTCTTGTTTTTCCCCGTGAATTTTCCCGTAAAACCTCCCCGTACCATTTATGCTTCACCTGTTGTTTTTAGAGTTTATGTAGTACAGTAATGTTTTGTTCTCCGTGGTAAAGCCGCAGTCGCAGCGTGCCAGACCCGCTTCCCAGTGTAAAAAAACCAGACCGTTGTGGTGCTCACGCCGATTTAGCCATTTATCCATTTCCACCTCACAAGTTCCCCCGGCCCTTTCCCTTGTTCTTCCCAAGTCCATTTGATAATTTTTCCCACGTCACTGAAACCCCCTGCGGTGTAAAATGCTACAAAGGGGTGTGTGTTACCGTGATCACTGAAAATTTCAGGACCTAAGCCCTTTTTACGTACCCTTTGTCCATCTCCCGACTCAAAGTTAATTAAAAAGTGACTTACTGCTTTTCCCAAAATTTTTTTGACATTTTTTAATGTTCGCACCAATACGTTTTTGCTGAAACCCTTTCGTAAAATTGTTCGTTTTAGTCATCAGTGTACACTTTTTACATTTTGCCATACTACAGTTCTTAAAATTTTTTTTTATTTATTTGACTCCGATTTTATTTCCGTATTTTTCTGCATTTGCACCTCATTTTTCATTGATTTAAAAATTCAGTGTTAACCCTTTACAAATTTTCTTTCATATACGTTTGCAAGTAATTCCTGTGTGCTGTTATTTGATATTTGCACCAGCAAGTTAGCCACAGATCGTTGACAACCCTGCACAGTTTTGTTTGTTGGGTTGTTTTTGTTTTTTTAAGTGTAATCTTCAATTTCTTAAGTATTAGTTTGTTTATCCTACCTACAGTGATACAATATTGCCTTGCCCTTGCACTTTTCTCCTTTTGTCCCATTTATTTGCTCTATATTATTCTATGTTTTATCTTATTCTATGTTTTATCTGGGGAATATTCACCAATGTGCTTTTGCATTTTGCTATTGTGTATGCACAAGTCATTGAGTGCATTTTTGGGAACCTGCTTATTTACCATTAATTACCAAAATTACTTGTGAAGTTCATTAATTTTGATCAAGAGATTGTGTAATTTTTGCTTTTGCCAGTGTACACCTGGCTAACACCAGTTAACCATTGCCCTATTATTGAATTTAATAATTTGCATTTTTGTTAATTTTATTTGTGTGAATATGGGCATTTCTTGATACAGTTCACTTTTTTCTGTGATTTTTGGCACAAATTCCATACTCTGATATTTTTTGCTGTGTCAACCTCCCTTGGTGCCAGTGAATTACTTTTTTTTGCATTCCAAATTGCAACTGCCAGCACCTGCAGCCTTTTTCTGATTGTTGAGGAAGCTTGCAGCACGGGTTAGTGTTGTGTAAATACCTGATTTATTTTAAATTTTGTGCATTTTTGCTACCAGTGTTTACAGTTCAACTCCTTTTCATAAATTTTGTTGCCAGTCTACTGGTGCAATTATTAAATACCTTTACCATCATTTTGTGTACTCCACTGTAGTTCATTCACTTGCATACATCTCTTATCTTGTGTTTCAGAGTGTACCACTATTTTTTTGTTGTTGTTTCACTCAAATTATTTCAATCACTAAGCAGTTTATATAGTTCCGTAGTGCTGTATCTCTCTGGGCTCCGTGTGAGTTGTAGCCAGTGCATACCATTTCTTGCTCTGATCTGTTTACCGCAGTGGCCGTAACATTAGTCCAGTTCCTGCTGATGCTGGCAATGGTGCCTCAGCCGGTGTGATCACACTCTGTCTGACTTTTTTGGGTTATCCTAGGTTTCTACAATATGCTGCTATATATGATAATTCTATGTAATGTATTTGTGTATTAAACCTGAATAAATTTACTTACTTACTTACTTACTTAGGAAGGAGAAGCCCCCTGACAGTGGTCAAGTCGTGGCTCCCAAATCTCGATCACTAGTGGTTTGGTAATCGTCTATTCTCGACTCTTCTTTTTGACGGCCGTTCGAATGGTTAGAGCCTGGCTGCAGTCGTCAAGACGACTGTTAGGTTTTAATATTATAGTCCCTCAGTATGACAGTACATTCGTGCTACAGTTGCAGCAGTGGTCTCAACCGGGATGGGTATAGGTTCCTTTGTGCAGCTCGATCACGTTTTTGAGATTCAATCTTGGGTTGCACAACCCTTTGTCGGGCAGGTCCCAAAATTTTCGGACTTAAACACGTGCACCTTTACGCATGTCATCCTACATGCGCCGCGCATCTGAATTCCCGTTCTTAATTCTAACCAATCACAAGCCCTTCCTGAGTCGCTTTAGTAAGTGATGATGGTGTTTGCCGCCTTCCCATGTGTTGAAAGATCAAACATAAACACTCGTGGCTTGGCGTCGCCCAGGTGGGTTTTTTCCATCCAGTGCCCCTAATTTACTCTTGGATTTTACCTTCTACAATGTCGGTAAGTACTGATTGTTGTGTTTAGTGCGTACATGAAACAGTTTAGGGTATTTTGATTTATAAATAAAGTTCGTGTGAAGCATAATGTGACTGTAGATGCAGTTTAAAAAGTGGGACAAAGGAAGTACGAAATTTTCGAACCTGCCCGAGAAGTGACATAGTTATTCAGTAAAAATTTTTATAAAAAAAAATTTTTATTGCAAAAAGAATTCTGTAGTGGTCTGGATCTATACGAAGGTTTTTATTACCTTCCCCGATCAATGAGAAATTTTTTTTTGGGGGGCCCCAGCCCAGGTCAAAAATATTTGTTTTTTGGTGACAGTAACCAAAAACCGAGGTGATGACCAGAATTGCTGGATAGTGGTGATAAATACTTGCCCTGGATGCAGAGGTGTCAAGTGATGCGGGGAAAGAAAGGCCACCCAAAAAAACAGAATTAGTGAAAAAAAAGAAAGGGATTAATTGCAAGTTTGAGCCACTCGAAGAATTGGGTCACCCCTCTTCCCAGTGTTCTTAGCAAAGAAAATCTGTACATAAAAGAGTATAGAAATTGTCAGCAATACCATACCATAAATTGAATTAAATTAATTGGTTTCCCTCATAAATCTCAGAATAGGGGATTTTAAAAGTTTTACCCTTTGCAATTATCCTGCTGTATTTGTTTTTTTTTTTTATTTTTCTAATACATAAAATGTTTTGTACAGTTTATTTATTTTTTTGATATTGATGTTTTTTTTAAAAAATTTAAAAAAATTGTTATTGGGTGTTTTTTAAAATTGCGTTTGAACATTCAGATTTTCTTTTTGGGAGTGGGAAATTTTTTTGGATTGGGAGATTGCAATTGCCGAAAACAAACCATCGAAATCCTTTATTTGGTTTGGCCTGTATTGAGTTACTTATCCCCCTAGGGTTCTTTCAAATTTTTAATTTTTGGGGGGCCACTTCCCCGATTGGGCAAGGGGCCAAAAAATTAGAAAATTCGAATGAACTCCCTTGGTGGATGAGTAATAAATACGAGGCCAAGGGCCAATATAAAGGATTTTGATGGTTAGTTTTCGGCAAGCAAATCCCGGCCCAAAAAAATTTCCCCATTGCCCGAAAAAGAAAGGAACTGAAGTTGCAAATTGAATTGTTAATAAAAACCAATAACTTTTTTTTTAAAATTTTATTATCAAACATCGTTCAAAAAAAAAATGAAAACTTGTTCAAACGTTTTTTTGTTTAGAAAAATATAAAAATGAAAAAAATGCGTGGATATATTGAAAAGGGGTTTTAAAAAAATTTAAAAGCCCCTATTCCTGAGATTCTGAGGAAGATTATGAGAATTTTTAGGCGCTTTTTTCGCTAGTCCCAAACCCATTTTTTGAGATTTGCCCAGATCTTGGCCCAAAAATGTCAGTACGGGCCCGAAAGCCCGGGGCTTGCATTTGCCTTTTTTCGCAAGCGCAAAGATTTTGTGATGCCATCATTCAACTAAGTGGTGGATGGTGGACTGAATCAAGGTTGAAGACATCACTCCTTGCTAGTGTAGGCTCATCAGGGGGACCCCCCCCCTATTCGGGTGCCGTTGATGCACTAGGATTCGGCCTGAGCACGCGCCCTGGGTGCATATGATCCCATTGACGCAATAAGCCGCCTCCCGAGAAAAGGCAAGGTTTTTTTTTCTTTGCGACGATCCTATGCCCCCCCTTCCAGCACGTCCAAGCGATGCCGCAGGCACACCCGGGGGTACTTTCGTGCGTGTCAGACGCGGCCTCAAAATTTTCCCAACCCCAGTTCACTAAAACTGGTCGACTAAAAACATGACTCAGAAACAACAGTCGGCCCCAAAAAAAGAAGCCGTCACCCACTCCTGGACCAATGCAAAACGTCCCACCAACCCCCCCAGTTCACTGCTAAGCCGTGGTGACTTGTTTAAGTGTGGAAACGGGGATTACGTCGAATGTTACAAACCAAGCCCCCGCGAGGAACCCAAACCCCCACCTATGTCAGTTCAGGAACCATCACCGTCCCACACTCGACTCTAAAGGGAGTTGCATGCCCACAACATTCAGTCATACCTCTAATGAGGTCAAAAGCTGTGAAGTATTCTGTCACGAGCAGAGAAAGCATTCATTGAAAAAGCCCGGCAGAGAAGCCTTCCCCACTTTCGGGAGAGGCGTGTCCAAGAAATCATGAATGACATAGAAACCCCTGTCGGAGTTGCTGTATTCGTCCCTGTCCACAATGGCTCGCCTCCTGGGCAGGGGTATCTTGCCGACAGTGGAAAACAGAGTGCCCTGACGTTTTTCCCGAGACTCGTACCTACATTCCGGTCGAGCCTCCCCAAACAAGCATTGACCCTTAAGGAGCTGTGACTCGGGATTTCGTGGCCGTTCCCTTCCGTTCGGTTATGAAACTTTTTGGGGCCGTCGTTGGCCCACTGTCCACCGAAAGCTGTCCGCTTTTCAAATACACGTTCGGTGGTTAAACTGGCCCGTTCCACTCTCTTAAAGGACATTGTCCTTCCACTTTGGCCTGTTGACAGACCCGTCTGTCTACAGCCCTTGACCCCGAGTCTCAGGGTAGTCCATGACTTTCGTGGTCAAACAACGTTAGAATTTGGGGTCCAGGGCCCAAGTGTTCGAAAAATTCTTAGTAGTAATGATTTGTTTTCCTAGCGAATGCTTATGGGGGTTTAAAAACCATGACAGCCTTAGGATCCGCTTGATCAAGGGTGGAAAGAGATTTCAATGGAGTGGATGTGCCTTTCGGGGGAGTCCCTTAGGATCCACCACGTGCTATCTGTTAGTGTGCACTGTCTAAAATTGTTGGGAAAACCCCAATGGTTTCTGTAGCCTTTCTCCCCGGTGTTGGTTTTGTCTGATCGCCTGTGTAGAGCTCGTTGCCCTCACCCCGCCCTTCAGTGCTTATTTCCCGTGAAACCAGTCTGGGGATGCCAGTCTAACCTTCACTCTGTGTGTTGTAGAGAACAGCAGTTGTAACCCGCAATACCCCTGTGGGCAGGCGATGTCTGACGTGTCATGGCACAGCGAGCAGAGTTACGCACATAAAGTATGACGTCACTTTGCAGCTAACTCGCTAACTCGTTATGGTGTAATGAGCAGAGCTTTTGAAGGAGATGGTAAAAGGGCCTCTCCTTAACCTTTTGCCACAGTGAAACATGGAATTTGAAAGTCCTTGTTGTCAACTGCACATCAAGAACCCCCCCTGCGGAAGAATACCTCACTTGTCTTCTTGTCAGATTCCCCTCGGTGAGAGGGGGGGTAAAAGCCAGTGACCTCCTTGAAAGTGCAGTTCTCCGGTGAGTCTGTCTGACTTTTCCCAAACCCCCCGGCCAGTGCGGGGAAGATGATCTAGCTATAACAGCATCTGAAGAGTCCAAAACTTCTCCCGGTTCTCAAAACTGCAGTTCTGCAGTCGTGGGTTTTTACCCCACGATTCTCATTATTTCCCTGACAAGGTATAACCATTTATGTACCGCGTTGCCCGCCACATGCTCAAAGAGTCTTTGTGAAAGGGCTCATTAACAGAGCTCCTGATTTGTTATTTAGGAATCCATTCCCCGGGAAAGTCCTCTCATTTGGTCCCAAGAAAGCTGGAACCTGGCGCCCTGTTATCGTTTTAGGAAACTAAATAGTGTACAACTAGACCCTTTCCTTGCAGTTTTTGAATGGACCTATTTCAGAACATTGGTGATAATAAGGTCTTTTCAATCTGATCTTCTTCAAGGGTTCTGGCATATCCCCTCGTGATGAGAGCAAAGAGTTGACGTTTTCTAGACAATGGTCATTCCATTAGGAGGATACCTTCGGGTTTCGCAGAAGCCCAATACGTTTGTCCTTTGATTACGACAATTTTTCCGTACTTATAGGGGGCACGCTATGGTCTACCCGATGATCTCATAGTCATGTTGCAAAATTCCCCACCATCCGAGAAAAGGGTATTGGGCAAGTAGCTCAGGCAACCTAAGGTAAAAACTCCCCCAAAAACTTTTTTCCCGGGAAGGAAATAAAAAAATTTGGGGCCTAGTGACTCAGATGGGATAAAGAGGACAAGTCTAAAAACGGCTTTCAGAAATTCCCCCGACCCCGACGGGGTGCAGTCCAGCCCTTTATAGGTCTGGCGGGTTTCTACTGCACCTTTACGCAGGTTTTCCCACCATTTTGCCCCGCCGCTTACACAGAAGGATGCCCCTTTTTAGGGATGTGTGATAAGATGAGCTTTTGCATTTCAGACAAGTTAACATGCCCCAGCCTTAGATTCCCGGGTTTCACCAAGGATTTACCGACGACTGATGCCAGCAAAGTTGGGATCGGTGCAGTTTGTCACAGGAAATTAAGGTAAGCAAACAGCCTTTTTTTTTTCCATGCTGCCGTGCCTTTCTAAAGCGGAAATCAATTATCAGTGAGGCTAGAAACTTTAGCCACTGTAGGGCCTTGAGTCATTTTCGGGAAACATTAAACCTTATCCTTCAAAATTTACAAGACATCCCTTTATTGGCCCCTTTTTTCTAATAAGAACCCTTTGGGGGAAAACATGCGTGGTGGTCGCTACTTTTAATGCTACAACCCCGAAATTTGCTAAAGTCCCCGGGAAGCAAAAGTTGTAGCGTGCCCTGTCGAGGCATATAGCATTCGTGGTGTCGAAAACGTTCTTGTTGAGGATTTGAGAGGCCCAATGGGGACCGGTGTGGTCTCCAGTCTTTGTTTTTGACCGAAAGACGTTGCTTACAGGTAAATCCCCGTTCACTGAAGGGGTTTTTGGGGGTCAACCAAAAGGAGTATGTGCGTGTTGAAGTGGTGGCCCAGCAGAACCATATACCAAATGGTGATACCCGAGTCCATGATAACCGTACTCTTAGGTTGATCCCCCGAGCCAGGTGTAGCCCCCCCCGGGAAAGGGCCGCGTACAAAAGGGCCCAATGAAATATTTCTGGCCCAAGTGGGTGGAATTGTCAAGCAGTACCCGTGTGTTTTTCCTACAGCAAGGGGTACCGTAAGGTCTAACCCCATTCTAAATTCCATTGCAAAGGAGCCCCGGGAGGAAATTCTGTCGACCCGTTTACAAACTTCTCGACCTCGGAGAAAGGGGAATAAGACCTGTGTAATGGTAGATAAATTGACCCGTACAGTGAAAAATACCCATTCTGATAAAACTGCCGAGACTGTTGCTAGTGCTTTCCGTGGATGTCGTTTCCCTCATACCTGCCCCCTGTCCCGGGAAATGGGTCAGAGTATAAGTGCCCTAAAGCAGGGTCTTTTTTCCCGATTTAACTTCACCAGCCCAAAGTCCACCCACCCCGTGAGTAAAAGATTGTGAAAGTACAAAAACAGTCCTGGAGGTGTCAGGGTAACCGTAACCAAAGTTGTTACGGGGGGTGCTACCCCGATGTTCAGTGTACTTAAACTCCCCCCCCCAACAGCCTCGGTGAGACCCTCTTTTCCCTTTTTAGGGAGACAAGCGTTACCGTTGAAATTTTTTGCTCCCCCTCGACCCATTAAAGACACTGATAAACCCCAGTGTAAAAAAGTGTGGACAATGAGCTTTTTTCAGTGGGTACGAGAAAACTTTTTGAAAAAAAAAAATTTTTCTGATGGTTTCCTCAGAGGCAATGCCCTCGCCAAGGAAAAACAAAATGGAACCGGTTGCAAAGTTATGTTGCTCAACCCCGCGCAGACCCCCGGGATGCACAATTGTCCCAAAATTTTTTGGGGCCTTACCCTGTCCTCCGAAGCTCCGTGGCAATAAATTCGAGGGGAGGGGTTGCTAGGAAAATCAAAGAAGTCACCTTTATCACATGAAGTATGTGAACCATGTGAGGCCCCAAGCAAGCTGGAGTCGTGTGCGTGCAACGCCACAAACAGACCAAAGCTAGGGAAATTGTTACTTTTTCTCCCACTACTTGTTACTGAAGAGGCCGTAAGGTCCCCACTTATGGCCCGCGACCCGGACAACGTACTTTCTGTGACTTGACGTACCCATGATTGTTGACCCCACGCTGTTATGCTAATTGTTTGCAGAAATGGGTATGATAAAATTGAACAGTGCAACTCTTGGGGGATTTTTATTGAGGAAACGTTTCGCCCCACAGGCTTCATCATCCCTAAAAAGGAGAATCTTGAAGAAAGGAGGAGAATGAGGTAATCAGTTTCTCAACCTTTAGTCGTGTGGGCAGCCTCAATTTGAATAGAATAGGTGTGTAGAAGGAACTTTTAAACCATTTCGGAGAGGTGCAGCGTATAGGTGGGGGTTTAAAATTTGTTCATGTTTAAGTAGGTCGTGTCCCGAATTAGGCAAACGAAAAATTCCCAGTATTAGATCCAAGAAGTTGCAGAGTTAAGGTTTTTAGTGAAGGGGTTTAGAGAACCGACAGTTGTAAATTAGAACATGTGCAACTCTTGGGGTTTTTTTTGAGGAAACGTTTTGCCAACCAAAAGGCTTTCACGTTTCCTCAAATAAAGATACCCAAGAGTTGCAATGTGTTAATTTTCAAATGTCGGTTTTCGAACCCTTATCTACAAACTGTCAGATCTGCAACTTCTTGGGATTTAATTTCTTGGGAATTCTTCGCTTTCCTAATTCTTGGGGCCCACCCACTTAACATTGCAAAAAGTTACACCCCTTGATGCTGCCTTCCCGCAAACGGTTTTTTTAAACTCCCCTTTTAGCACGTATGCCGTATTCTATTCAAAATTGATGGATGACCCATTTGACTCAAGGGTTGGGGGGGATTACTCATTCTCCTCCCGTTTTCAAAATTTTTCCTTTGTATGGCGATGAAGCCCCTGGTGGCGAAAAGTTTCCTCAAAAAAGATACCCAGAGTTGCAAAGTGTCTAATTTTAACATGTCGGTTCTCTGAACCCCTTTCTAAAAAAAATGGGTATAAAGCACAAACATTGTATGTAGTTGATAATGGATCAGGGTAGACAACTTGAAAATTTTAAATAAATTTTTGAAGGGTACCCCGGTATGGAATTCCTGGATATAGTATTATTGTAGGTTGTGCACCCAGTGTCTCTTTTAAATTTTATTTCGGTAGGGCAGTGTGCCCCTTTTAGTATATGAACCCTTAGGAAAAAGCTACTTCAGTCATGTTTGCAGAGTATGGGTTTTCAACATCGTTTGTAGACGAGTGTCAAGCCTGTGTTGACCTGTGGACAACTGTAAATAGGAAGATTTTTGTTCCATTGTGACGTTCCGGACTTTCCTCAATGAAGCAGAGGGGGGGCATGGTTTCTTTCCCCAAAGGGGGGAGAGTTTTTTTTTTTTTTTTGGCCTGTTGCATTTTATGCCATTTTTATTTACAAGTGGGGGAAAGCCAGTCCCCCCCTGGGGTAGCTATTTTAAATAATTTTTTTGACCTAGGGGCCCAACAGTAGTCACGTAGGACGAGCGAGGTGCGTGGCGAGCAAAAGTAGACAGCCCGTCTGTAGAACGAAAAGTCTATGTGTCTACCAGCTTTAATTCTATTTGCGGTTACCCAGGTTTGGTGGGTGCTGGGGGGAAATTTGTCTCATTCCGGTGACCCACTTAAGAGGGAAAGTGCTCCCCTCCCGGACTGGCTTCGGGCTTCCCC
>NW_026470158.1:0-11102 GCF_026875155.1 Cherax quadricarinatus | reverse complement strand
GGGTTTCCCTAAACCTGTATTCCTGGAAGCGGGGGGGGGAAAGAAACTTTTATATACCCTAAAATCCTAGAGGGACTGTCCCAAACTTGCACACAAAATCACTCACTAGAAAGAAAAAAGGGGCAGCGATACAACACCCCCAATTTCCCAAAGCGGGGGGTGTCACTCACGTTAAAGACCATAAAATAATGTCAGGGGCCCCGAGACTGTTAAACTGCCTCCCAGCACACATGGGGGGATTACCAACAGCCCCCCTGGCACTTCAAGCTGGCACGGGCAAGCCCCTAAAGTCAGTTCCTGATCAGCCGGGCTGTGGCTCGTACGTTGGTTTGCGTGCAGCCAGCAGCAACAGCCTGGTTGATCAGGCTCTGATCCACCAGGAGGCCTGGTCACAGACCGGGCCGCGGGGGCGTTGACCCCCGGAACTCTCTCCAGGTAAACTCCAGGTTGATCAAAGGAGATGGATTTCGGTCTGCTCTTGTATACCCCTTTGTGGTTTAGCGCTCCTTTTTGATAATAACAATAATTAAAGGCTCTTGAATCGAGGAGTAGGAGTTGATGTTGGTGTCTTGTGGATCTTGTTTTCAGACATTGTGTAAGTATATAAATAAGTGTGTATGCGTGTGTATGAAAGTTGTGTGTGTGTGAAAATTGTGAAAACTCTGTACTCACCAAACTGTCTTGCAGGGGTCGAGTCATAGTCCTGGTCCCCTCTTCACTTGTCGCTACTAGGTCACCCCTGCCCCATGAACTTTATCATTTCTCTTCTTTAAAAATGTGTATGGATCCTCCCCCTCTACATCAATTTTCCCCTTTCCACTTCCTGACAACCTGTGACTGAATACTTCCTAGATCTCTGGCCATTGATTTTCGACTTCTAATTGTGACCCCTTTTCGCTGTGTGCCATCTCTGGAACATCTTAAACTCTGTCCCCCGTCGATTTCTCTCAGTATTTTTTTATGTTATCATGTCCTCCCTGTCCTCCTGTCCTCCAGGGCGCAGTCAATTTCTTAACCCCTTTTCCCCGTACGCATGCCCCCTTGCTCCGGGGGCTAGTCCGTTGCAAACCTTTGATTTCTTTAAAATCCTGACGTTTTACCAAGGTATGGGTTCCAAAAATTTGGGGCTTCATACGCTAATATGGCCCGAGGTACACGGGGTATAGTGGGCCCGAGCAAATCTTTCTGAGATGTCAAAAAACTATTTTTAGGTTAGCTAGGCGCCCATTCTGCAGCATTATTTGGTTGATGTTGGGGCTTATAAAATGTTTGGTATTATACTCAACCCCAAGATAATTTTTCCTGATTGAGGTTCGTGTCTTTGGGCCCCCGCGATTCTGTCTTGGTCTTCTTTGCCCCTTCCCCCCATCTTTTGACTTTGACTTGGCTGGTTGAACTCCCGAGCCAGTTGCTAGACCAGGCCTGTAGCCTGCCCTTTGAATCCCCGGGCCCGGTCCTCCTCAATTGAATTCTTTTTTATTGATTCACACGCTGCAAACAAACACCTTTCCAGAAGCAACACCGGTCATCACAGGCGCCCACTTTTCCGACACCTCGCTTTCCAGACTCGCTGTTGCTTTCCTTCAATATTCTCTATTCAAGCAGGTTTTTTTTCCTTTATCTTCCCTGGTCCTCCACTTTTGCCGCTAATCTCTTGTGTGGAACTGTTCAAAAGAATTTTTACATTTTCAAGAAAATGCAATCTACCCTTTCCCTCTTTTGTCTTACTGCGTCACCCCGTGACAGAAATTTCCCGGAGGTTTGTGAACAGGTTCCGGTCTCTGAATCCAGCTGGTTGTTGCAGAGAAGTTTAAAATTTCCCTTTCTAGGGGCTCCACCCCTCTTCTCCTGAAAATCTTCTTCATGCCTTTGCGTACTATGGGACCAAGGATATTGTGGGGGTAGGCTAGAAAAGTAGGATACCAAGGGGTATTGTGAGAAAGGCTAGGATAGCAGAATAACCAGGAGAGTGAGGGAAAAATTTGAGTAAAGTGGGATGGGTACATAGCCCCAGGTAGTGTAAAAAGCCAATAGCCTCAAAATGTGGGAAAGCTAGGGTTCCCTTCGAAGTGAAAGGGAGAGGTAGGGTTAGGGTAGGGGGATAGGCGGATACTTGGAATAGTGTAGGGGTGTGGAATAAGTAGGATAGGCAGGGATAGCCTGGGATGTTGGGTAGGCTAGGATAGGCTGGATCCGGGGGTTGGGTGGGGTAGGATGGGGTATAGGTGGGAATAGGTAGGAAGCCTAGGATAGTGCAGAATAGGGTGGAAATAGAGAGTGTGAAATTGGCTAACGTATCTTCAAAGAGGGGTAGATTACAACTTGGCTTGTCCGGTACAGTTTGAGAACAATAATACAAAAAACTTCAGCTAAATTTTTAGGGACTTAAGGCCAGGGAGTTACACCTGAGCCATTATCATCATTCTATCATGCAGGAGGACCCACAGTCTAGGGTGCACCCAAAAAAATAAGCAGACTCTTGGTGCACACCGGCCCGGGCCGGTGGGTTAAAGATCTTTGGCGGGTTTAAATCACCACCACCAGAGAAACCAAACAAAATGTAAACTTTGCCAGATGGACATTGTCACCCCTCGTCATTTTGTACTGGAGGCGATAAAATTAAGAATTTAGAAAAAAACTCACTCAGAAATGTTCAAGAAATGGCTAATATTTTATCCCCAGTGGGATATTACAGACCATTCTGGAAAATACCCTACTTTGCTAGTGTAAATAAAACATTTTCCCATAGTGCATTGTGTTTTTGGGGTGTGTGTGGTTGGTGGTGTGTGGTGTGTGTGTGTGTGTGTGTGTGTGTTGTGGTTGTTTGTGTGTATGTGTAGAGTGTTGGGGTGTGGTTTTGTGTGTTGTTTTGGGTGTGTGTCTGTGTGTGTGTGTTTGTGTTAGGGGTATGAGTGTGTGTGTGTGTGTGGTGTGTGTGTGGTGTGTGTGTTTGGGGTGTGTGTGTGTTTTTGAGTATGAGTGGTGTGTGTGTATGTGTGTGGTGTATGAGTTGCGGTGTTTTATGAGTTTGTTATGTGTTGTGTTGTTTGTGTGTTGTGTGTGTGTGTTGTGTGTGTTGTGTGTGTGTGTTTATGTGTGTGTTATGAATTTGTATGTGGTTTTGTGTGTGTGTGGTGTGTGAGGAGAGACCAGCAATCAACTTTGCACCAAAAACCCAAAAAACGTTGTAAACCGGGTGGGGAAGTGGAATTGCTCATTTAACTCAAAAATTTTTGGGGGGGGGGGGGGGTTCATGATTGCGGGCCATGTATAAACGAAAATTTCCCTTTTCTTACAGTTTTTTCATTCCCTTTGTAAACTTTTGAGTTCATTACCTTGTACCTATTCAGCCATCAAAACTTTGGAGCCCGGTCCCGGACCCATTGGGGTACCCCTTTTAATCTGTAATTTTTTTGTAATTTGTCATGTTTGTGACTAGACCTCCCTGGAGTTCATTACCTTTGAAAATTGGGGGTTTCATTACCTTTTTTAAAATTGGGGAATTCATTCCCCTCTGAAAACTTGCCGGGCTTTTCAAAACTTTGGGGCCCAGTCCCTGGACCCATTATGTACCTCTGTAATTTTTTATTTTCCCCCCACAGGATGGGTATGGGGGTGACTCCCGCCCACAGGGAGGGGAAAGGGGACATAATAAACATTTTAAAACAAAAAAGATTTGATTTGGATAGGGGTTGGGATAGCGGTCCCGATTTTTTAAAAATTAGGCTGGTTTTGGCCCAAGGGGAAAGCCTAGGGAATAGTTGTGGATGAGGCTAGGATAAAGGGGGATAGATTTAAGGATAAAAGTGGGATGGGGCAAGGATACCTAGGATAGTGTAGGGTGGGCCTAGGATGCCTAGGAAAATTTGTGGATGGGCTCCCCTCCCCTTTGGGATAGTGCATGGTAAAAAAAGGATGGGCCCTGGGAAATAGCCAAGTAATGGGGGAAAGGGGTAGTTTAGGCTGGGATACCCCTGGGAAATTTTTCGGGATGGACTAAAAGGCCTATGGAGTCCCAGGAAAAGCTGGGGAAAAAGATTGGGATGGGCCAGGAAAGCTGGGGTTTATGGGGCTAGGTTTACCCCTAGGAATGGGGGGGGAAAAGCTAGGTAGCCAAGGTTTAGTGTGGGATAGGCCTGAATACCCCTATTTAAAACGGGGGAAAGCTAAAAACCTTGGGGATAGCCTAGGATTTTGGGGGGGAAGGGTAGGAAAAACCAGAGATAACCAAAGGAAGAGTGAGGAGTAATCAAAGGGAAAAAAAGGGGATGGGCCCGGGGATACCCTTGATAAGGGGTGTGTAAGCTAGGTTTCCCCTTCGACGGGAAAGGATAGGGAAAGGATAGCCAAGAATAGTGTGACAGGCTAGGATAAGTTGGTATGGGTGTAGGAAAACTGTGGAGTGGGCGGGGATTTTGTGGAATAGGCGGGATAGTGAGTGATAGGCTAGGTTAGGCTGAGATACCCAAAGGAAGGGGTGGGATAAGAGGGGGATACCCTAGGTTTGTGAGTAATAGGCTAGGATAGGCTGAGACCCCCT
Source organism: Cherax quadricarinatus (assembly GCF_026875155.1). Lineage (NCBI taxonomy): Eukaryota > Metazoa > Arthropoda > Malacostraca > Decapoda > Parastacidae > Cherax > Cherax quadricarinatus. The sequence continues at coordinate 6,562 of NW_026470158.1, read as the reverse complement.
AGGAATGGGTGGGATAAGAGGGGGAAGCCTGGGAATGGGGGCAGAATAGGCGGGGGATAGCCTAGGAGAGTGGGGGTTTGGGAAATGGGATAATGTTGGAATAGCGTAGGATTCTGTGGGGAATGGGGCTAGGAAAGGCAGGAAAACCTTGATAGTTTTAAGACGTAGGATAAAAATGGGATAGACTAGGATAGCCTAGGATAAATGTGGGATAGGCTAGGTTAGTTTTAGGATAGTCGGGGAAAAGGTGGGAAAAGGGGGAAATACCCTTAGAATAGTGGGGAAATGGGGTTGGGGATGGGCCCAGGGATAGCCTTGGATAGGCGGGGATAAGTTGAGGTCCCCTAAGATAGTTTTGGGATAGACAAGTAGGGCCCAAGGATAAAAGAGGGATAGGCTGGGATAGCTTTTAAAAATAGTGGGGGAAATAGGTTTAGGAAGGTCCCGGGATAGGTTTGGGTAGCCAAAGGAACAGTGGGGGGGGAGGTGGGAAATAGGTTGGGAAAAAGGCCTGGAAAGTGTGAGAGAGGCCAGGAAAAAGGCAGGTTTAGACGGGGATATGCTAAAAAATTTCCCGGGAATTGTTGGAAATTGGGCGGGGAAACCCCTAGGATAGTGTGGGATAGGGTATGAAAGGGGCTGGGAAAACCCCTAGGATAGTGGGGAGATGGGCCCTAAGATGGGTTTGGGGGGAATAGGAAAATTGGGGAAAATTGAAAGGATATTGGGGAATAGCCTAGGACGGTGCAGGATAGGCTACGACAGCCTAGGATAGTTTGGGATAGCTTAGGATAGGTTGAGATACCAAAGGATACTGTGGGCTAGGCTAGGATAGGCAGGAATAACCTAGGATATTGTTCGGTAGGCAAGGATAGGCTGGGATAGCCTAGGATAGTGTGGGATAGGCTAGGATAAGCTGGGAGAGCCTAGGGCAGTGCAGAATAGACTAGGATAGCCTAGGATAGCGTGGGATAGGCTACGATAGCCTAGGATGGTGTGGTATAACCTAGGATTACCTAGGATAGTGCAGGATAAGCTGGGATAGCCTGGACAGTGTGGGACAGCCTAGGAGAGGCTGGAAAAGCCTTATATAGTGTAGGATAGGCTAGGAAAGCTGGTATAGACTAGGATAGTGCATGACAGCTAGGATATGATGGGAAGAGCTTAGGATAGTGTGGGATAGGCTAGGGAAATCCAAGGATAGTGTCACATAGGCTAGGAAAGGTGAGGATAGCCTAGGATAATGTGAGATAGGCTAGGATAGGCAGGGATAGCCTAAGATAGTGTGGAATAGGCTGCGATAGGCTAGGAAAGCCTAGGATGGGTGGGATAGCCTAGGATAGGGTGCAAGAATAGGCTAGGATAGCCTAGTAGAGTGTGGGATAGGCTGGGATATGTTGGGATAGCATAGGTTTCTGTGGGATAGGCTAGGATAGGCAGGGAAAGCCTATGATAATGTGTGAGAGCTAGGATAGAGTGGGATAGACTATGATAGCCTAGGATAGTTTGAGATAGGCTAGAATAACCTAGGAAAGTGAAGGATAGGCTGAGATAGTCTAGGATAGTGTGGGATAGGATAGGATAGGCTGGGAAAGCCTAGAAAAGTGTGGAATAGGCTAGGATAGGCAGGGATAGCCTAGGATAGGTTAGGATAGGTTGAGAGAGCCTAAGATAGAGTTGGATAGGCTAGGATGTCCTTCTATAGAGAGAGATAGGATGGGATAGAGCAGGATTGGATAGGCTAGCATAGTGCTGGATATTGAGATACCCAAGGATGATGTGGGATAGGCTAGGCAGGGATAGCCAAGGATAGTGTTGGTTAGGCAAAGGTAGGCTGGGATAGCCTAGGTTAGTGTGGGATTGGCTAGGATAAGCTGGGATAACCTAGGACAGTGCAGGATAGGCTAGGATAGCTTAAGATAGTGTGAGACAGCCTAGGATGGTGTGGCATATTGTAGGATTACCTAGGATAATGCGGGGTAAGCGGGGATAGCCTGGATAGTGTGGGACAGCCTAGGATAGGCTGGGATAGCGTACTATACTGTGAGATAAGCTAGAAAATCCTAGAAAAGTGTCGGATAGGCTAGGAAAGGTGAGGATAGCCTAGGATAATGTGGGATAGGCTAGGTTAGGCAGGGATAGCCTAGGATAGTGTGGAATAGGCTACGATAAAGTGGGATAGGCTAGGATAGCCTAGGATAGTATTTGATAGGCTAGGATAGGGTGGGATAGACAAGGATAGCCTAGGATACTGTAGGATAGGCTAGAGTAGCCTAGGATAGTGAAAGAATAGCTACAAAAGCCTAGGATAGTGGGGGATAGGCTAGGATTGCCTTGGATAGTGCAGGATAGGCTAGGTTAGGTTGGGATAGCCTAGGATTGTGTGAAATAGGCTAAGCTGGAATAGCCTAGGATAGTGTGCGACATGGTACGAGAGGCTGGGATTGTCTAGGATAGTGTGGGACATGGTACGAGAGGCTGGGATTGTCTAGGATAGTGTGCGACATGGTACGAGAGGCTGGGATTGTCTAGGATAGTGTGCGACATGGTACGAGAGGCTGGGATTGTCTAGGATAGTGTGCGACATGGTACGAGAGGCTGGGATTGTCTAGGATAGTGTGGGACACTCTAGAATAGTCTAGGAGAGTGTGGGTTAGGCTAGGATAGGTGGGAATAGCCTAGAATAGTGTGGGATAGGCTAGGATAGGCCAGAATACCCTAGGAAAAAGTGTTCGACAGGCTTGGATATCGTAGAATAGTGCGGGATAGGCTAGGGTAGCCTATGATAGTGTCAGATAGGCTAGGATAGGTAGGTATAGCCTAGGATAAAGTGGGATAGGTAAGGAAAGGCTAAGATAGAGTGGGATCGGCTACGATAGCTTAGGGTGGAGTGGGATGACCTAGGATGGGCTAGTGTAGGATTGTGTGGGATAGGCTAGGATAGTGTAGGAATTAGTGGGATAGGTTAGGATAGCCTAGGATAGTGTAGGATAGGCTAAGATTGCCAATGATAGTACAGGAAAGGCTAGGAGAGGCTGTGATACCCTAGGATAGTGTGGGGTAGGCTAGGATAGCTTAGGATAGTGTGGGAGAGGCTAGGATAATGTAGCATAGCCTAGGATAAGCAAGGATTGCCTAAGATACTGAGGGATAGGCTAGGATAGAGTGGCATAGGCTAGGAGAGCGTAGGATAGTGTGCGATAGGCTAGGAAAGTGTAATAGCCTATGATTTTGTGGTATAGAATGGATTACGTGGGACAGCTAGGATAGTGTAGGATAGGCCAGGATAGGCTGGGATAGCCTACGATATTGTGGGATAGGCTAGGAAATTCTGAGATAGCCGAGGATAGTGTGGGAGAGGCTAGGATAGGTTGGGATAAACTAGGATATTATGGGATAGGCTAGGATAATCTAGGACAGCCTAGGATAGTGTGGGATAGGCTAGCATAGTCTGGGAGAGTGCAGGAAAGACTAGAATAGGCTGGAACAGCCTAAGATAGTATTGGATAGGCTAGGATTGACTGGGATAGCCTAGGATAGTGTGGAATAGGCTAGGATAGGCTGGCATAGCCTAAGACAGTGTGGGATAGGCTAGGATAGGTTGGGAGAACTTAAGATAATGTTGGAGAAGCTAGGATGCCCAGGGATAGAGTGGGATAGGCTTGGATAGCCTAGGATAGTGTGCAATAGGCTTGGATAGTGCTGGAAATGACTAGGGTGGCATATGATAGTGTGGGATAGGTTAGGATAGGTTGGAAAAACCTTGAATAGTGTGGGAGGCTAGGATAGGCTAGGATAAACTGGGATATGTTAGGAAAACCTAGGATAGTGTGGAATTGGCTGGGATAGCCTAGGATAGTGTGGGTTAGGCTAGGATAGGTTGTGATGGACTAGGATACTTTGGGAAAGGCTAGGATAGGCTGGGATAGCCTTGGACAGTGCAGGACAGGCTACGACAGTCTAGGATAGCGAGTGGTAGGCTAGGATAGGCAGAGATAGCCTAGAAAGCTGTGGGAAAGGCTAGGATAGGCAGGGATAGCCTAGGATAATGTTCGATAGGCTAAGATAGGCTGGGATACCCTAGGACAGTGCAGGATAGGCTAGGATAGCCTAGGTTAGTGTAGGATAAGCTAGGATAGGATGCTGTGGGATAGGCTAGGATAAGCAGGGACAGCCTAGGATAGTTTGGGATAGGCTAGGATAGCCCAGGGTAGTGTGACATAGGCCAGGATAGCTTAGGAAAATGTGGGATAGGCTACGATACCCTAGGATGGTGTGGCATAATCTACGATTGCTTAGGAGAGTGCTGGATAGGCTAGGATAGGCTGGGTTAGCCTAGGATAGGTTGGGATAGCATATGATAGTGTGGGATAGGTTAGGAAATCCTAGGATAGTGTCGGATAGGCTAGGATAGGCTGGAATGAACTAGGATAGTGTGGAAAAGCCTAGGATAGGCTGGGAAAGCTTAGGATAGCATGGGTTGGGTAGGAAAACCTAGGATAGTGTCGCATAGGCTAGGAAATGTTGGGATAGGCTATGTTATGAAGGGATAGCCTAGGATAATGTGAGATAGGTTACGATAGGCTAGGATAGTGGGATAGGCTAGGATAGCCTAGGATAGTGTTGGATAGGCTAGGATTGCCTAGGATAGAGCAGGATTGGCTAGGATAGGTTGGGATAGCCTAGGTCAGTGTGATATAAGATAAATAAGCTTGAATAACGTAGGATAGTGTGGGATATTATACGAGAGGCTGGGATAGTCAAGGATAGTGTGGGATGCTCTAGACTAGCCTAAAATAGTGTCAGATAGGCTAGGATAGCCTAGGATACCTTAGGACAATGCTCGATAGACTAGGATATCTGTGAACCAAGATTAACTGGTAATATGGTAGCGGGGTTCAATGATACGTCTTCGGAGGCTTCTTAGTTTATTTGCAAAGTCGTGGTGGGTACACAGGCTTGTGTGTTGTGCCCATGGCCCGGGAGGGCCATCCCACAAGAGAGCTACTAGTAGGCCTTGTGTCTTCCTGCCAGGCCGCTGTGTGAGTGTGTGGGACCAGCTTCCCACAGACCTGGACAGGCCCAGAGGGCAGCACCTGAGTGGCGCGAAACATGAACTAAGCTGGCAGACAGCAAGACTGTCTGTGCATACAGTACAGGCTGTCTACATTTGCTCGGCCACCTACCTCGCGTCGTCCCGACACGACAATACTGGTGGTAAAAGAAACTCGGTCTCTCTCTCGTAGGAACAGGGCACAGAACACAAAATAAAAACATATATATACATATGGACATGGAAAAAAAAACTTCCTACAAGGAGGGAAGAAAAAAATATGTGGTGTGCTAAACATCATGGTCATAGGCAGTGAGCGTCGAAGGGCATCACAGCACGCCTTCCTGCGTCTGGACAGATACTGTAACACAGGAGACATCGCTGCGGCTGAGCTGTGACGTAACAGGGTACGGCCTCCTCTTGAACGGTGAAGCAGTCATCATAGGAGTCACTGCAGGTTTCACTCAACCTGGAGCACGACATGCTGATGCCCTCGAGTGAGGCGTCGACAAAACTCGGCAACACGGCATGACTTCTGGCAAGCGACTCAGGAGAACACTTCTCGGCAAGTACTGTCGCTGGGCTGTCACTGCCGGCGAGCGTGGAATGAGTTGTGGAGCGAGTCATGGCAGAGACGACTGGGCGAAACATCTGGGAGTCGAAACATCATACACCAGACTGCAGTGAGCGAGCTAGCAGTCAAAGTGACATCTTTGTGCAGGAGCTCGCTGAAGCTTGTGACACGAGGCTAACACAGAGCCTGCCGATAGGGCTAACTGCGGCTTGACGAGTGTCATTCTCTCGGCAGTTGGAGTTATAGCAGAGGTTAGTGTAAGCGTCCTCAGACTTGTTTCTCTACATATAACTGCACTCTGAAGGTCTGGAGGTGAAGTGAAACAAATCTCGATGTGAATCGTAGCAGGTACGATTCTGCAGAACATCTATGAGTGACGAGCATAAGAGCTTTCTGTACAAGGGGGCTCGGGCTCAGGGCTGTCTGATATCAGCTGTCAAACACGCTGGTCACATGGGTGACTTAACACAGTGGTGTACTCAGGTCAGGCCGCAGACCTCACTGGACACACGGAAACTACACACACCCACGGTACATGCGGTACAACATGGCTTAAACTAGCAAATGATGCTTTTCTGTGCACAAAACTGACACTAAGCTATATACTAACATGTGAGAACACTGACTGAGAGGAATTATTTAACACACGACATATATCTTCTCTAAATCTTCTCGACAATACTGAAATAATTACTAGAACACTCGATGTGAGATGTGTGATGTCAGGCGTGATGTCGAGAGGTGACGTCAGCAGCACTGTGACGTCAACAGACATCTCAAGGTGACGTCAGGCAGACATCGTGAAGTCATGAAGTCGGGCAGCATCGTCTGTGACGTCAATGTGATGCGGGCAGCAGACCACAGCATGAGGCCTGGGACATCTGGCTTGTAGATTCACGTGACATAGTCCACACCCACGTGGCGTCGGGATCCAG
>NW_026470157.1:0-12309 GCF_026875155.1 Cherax quadricarinatus | reverse complement strand
ACGTTTTATGCTGCAGCCAGCGAAGTCGGAAGTCGTGGAGATCGTTATAAGCTTTTACCTTTGAGGAACCTCCGTTACACATCAAGGTGAGACCTTATTGTTAGTTACACCTCTTATTACTTTTAACCTTGTTAACTGCTGTCCAATGTACTAGTACTCAGGTGATGTATGTGTCAGCAGTACTAGTATTCAGTGAGGTACGATGTCCAACATTACTGGTAATTCAGGAGAGGTTACGTTTGTCCGACGTATGGTTTTTAGGTGAGGGACTGTCCGCCAGTACTGGTTTTAGAGCTGAGGTAGGTCGTATAGTGTACTCATACTAAGGTGATGTATGTGTCCAATTGTACTAGTACTCAGGTGTAGTTTGTGCCGACGTAATAGTTCTCGGGTGAATGTAGTGCACCTGCCAATATTTTTGGCTCATCATTAACTGTTGGGTCTTACAATCCTATTGGATGCCTTCGAAAAAAATATATGCCAGGAGGGTGCATACACTGTATCATTATTAACTCCCCCCCCCCCCCCCCCCCCCCCCCCCCCCCCCCCCCCCCCCCCCCCCACCCCCCCCCCCCACACAAGTGATGGACTGCATCTCTGATGTTCTAGTACACCTAACTAAACATTAGTAAACAATGAACCAGGAGCTGTTGTTCCAACCACCAGCTTCCCACCAGGCAAACAGGTGTGCAAGTGTTGTGAAGTTGACTTGTTCATTTCAAATTTAGTACAATTTCATGATACTAACTGTGGATTCAGTACAGAGCACACCAAGTGCAGTGGACCCTCAGTTATTGGCCTATAATCCTTTCCAGAAGGGTCGGTCCTAAAACAGTAAATGGCCCAGTAGTGAAATATTTCCCATAAGCAGAATTAATGTAAATGCTACAATTACATCCGTTCAGACACCCAAAAATATTTAAAAAAAAAAATACATTTTTTGAAGATTAAACTTTAGTTTTACATACACAAACAATAAGAAAGAAATATAAAGCACTAATTTTTACTAATATGATCAAACATACCTTTATTGAGACTCTTTGTTGGCATATGGGAATGAAGGGTGACGGAGGACGGAGGGGTTATTTCCCTTCTTGTCTTTTATGGCCGCTAGGACCAGCTTCACACAAAAAAAAGATACTGTCACTCCCTGCATGCCTGCGACACTCCCGGCGTGCTGGCTACACTCCCCTGCATGCCTGCACACTCCCTGCATGCCTGCTACACTCCTGCATGCTGTTACACTTTGCCTTATGCCTGCCTGCCTTGATTTCTATCAAGTTTCTCACTTTCTTTTACCCAAAGGAAACTTTTAGGAACTTTCTTTGAGCCCCCATGTTGCTTTTTCACGTTTACACTAATTCAATAAACCAAAAGACATTGGATTTAGCGAAATGTTGGATGAATGCGCTAGAGGCCTTTCTCACTCAGACATTAGCCAGACTGACTCAGAAGCGGGTGGGAGTGAGTGACGGCGTGGACGTGGCCAATATGGCCATAACTGAAATAACGACCAATAAGGGATAGAATTTCGGCCAAAAAGCGGGGCAAATGCGAATTGACAATATCCGGAATGGCCGATAAACTGAGGAGTCGCTGTATATTTAACCCTTGGGGTAACACAGTAGAAGTCATAACAGTGTGATAACTTTCATGTTTTGAGAGGAGTATTACACTCTAAAAGTTGTAATATTCTATGTATTTTTTGTACATAGCTAGCTTTAGATGACTTAAACATAATAAATAATGAAACAGAGGTAAAAACATTTATGTACCATACATTCCCAAGTGGAAAAATGTTGGGTTTTTGGTTAAGTATTTCCCCATGTTTGAAGTGTTAAAAACAACTTGAAACACCTATTAAGACATAGTGTTAAACACTAAAAACAATTTAAAAACAATTAAAAACAGAAAAATAATCAAAAATTCGTCATCAATAAATTGTCAAATATGAATGTCACTGTACTTTTATATTGCTGTTGCCAAGGGATGATCATTTTTTCACCCACTTCAGCACACCATAAAATAGTATGTTTTTATTAGTTCCATTCATTTTTGTCTTATTAATTCATAAAAATACACTTTTTTTTAAATCTTACCCCAAAACCACAGGATTTTTTTTTTTGTATGACACAGTTAAGAGGTTAAAGTAAATGAAAATTTTGTGTTTTTTTGGTCCTGTTTGTTTTCATGCTGTGACTGTTGTGTCTTCCCCAGTCTATTGAAATGAAAATAAAGGTTACAGTTGTCTGCACACGAGTTCCGCCCAAAAAAAAACGAAAAAGGAAAGAGACCATGCCTGAAAACTTTTTATTTAACAAATTAAAAAAATCATCTACAATCACCCTTCAAAATAGTTCCCCTCTGAGTTGACACAAAAGTTGGATTTTATGCTCCCAAATTGTTCAGAGCAATTCCACAGATCTTTTTCTGAAAGGCTGTTGAGGATCTCCTTTGTTTTTACTTTCACATCTCTACCTATAAAAAATAGGTTTTCCTTTGAGCACCGACTTGATCTTTGGGAACGGGCAGAAATTGCAGGGAGCCAGGTTCTGGTAAATTTCGGGTGGGTGCTCAAGCACATGATGTTTTTATTAGTTTTAAAAACTGCTGTCCAAGCACTGTTCCTTGCAATGTTCTTTTTGTTCTTTCTGACTGCATTTTTGGAACCTTTTTTTGCACAAACCTTTCTAATGTTCAATTCTTCTCTTTAGAATGTGTCAAACTTTTTTCTCGGCCCAAATGAACTTTATCAGTTACTGTTCAAACACCCAACCTTCTGTCTTTTTGAATCACATCTAGCACTTTTTCAATGTTGTCATCAGTAACTGATGTGCGTGGTCAGCCTGGGTGATCATCATCTTTCATGCTTTCTCTGCCTTCAGAAAATCATTTGTGCCATTCAAAACTTCAGAAACTCTTCACCATAAGCCTCATCATGTCAGGGGGAAATGCCTATTGCCTGAACAAAAGAATGGAAAAAAAATAAATAACTTGATGGATAATAATTATGAAAATTTTCTAAGGATTTAAATTAAAAGAAATAAAAATTGGCTGCTGTGGTTCTAGTAGGATTTGGGACAGGAGAATCTTACGCCCAGGAAGGTTTTCTGATGATTTTTTCGAAGAAATGTTGGTTATCCTGGGTGCGGGCATTGTTCGTCCAATGTTTTTGGAGTTCCTGTCACTACTTGGTCATAGTACCAAAATTCAGTTTTCAGAGGTGAGGAGTCGTAATGTCCCATTATGTCCTATAACAGGATCTTGCTCCAATTAATTAGCGTCTCCCCCCGGTTGACCAGGCCAGCAGCAGAGCTGATAATAAAGAAACAACACTGTTTACATAAGGGTTAATAAGTATGACATTGAAGAATGACAAAGGGTGGTATTCTACTTCATTGTCATTACTGGTAACCGGGTAATCACCTTACCTGATCAGGAAAAAAGAGTGGACGTGAAGTGATTCTCCAAACCTTCACCCCACACCAGGTAAAGTTAATACTAACAGGAGTAGAAATTAAAGCAAATCAGATCCGAGAAACTGAAGTTTAGATCCACTAGATAGTATTTTTGGGCGGTAAAAACGCTAATGATTCCTGGTGTCTGAGCAACCATAACCCCCACTTTTTAAGGGCTTTTCCCTCACAATATCCTCTTCCCAAAACTTATGGTCGGAGGTAATAAGTTAAATTACAGAGAGAAAAGAAACTATGTACCCCCTCGGCTCAGCCAGTCAGAGAAGTGGTTTTCTGAGGCTGAAATAGATACATATATACTATTTTTAGGCTTATTAGGAAACTGGACAGCCAAAGCCCATCTTAAGAGTCGGCTATTTTGAACCAACTACAGTGGTCCTTCATTTATCGTCGTTAATCCTTTCCCTGAAGTGCGACGATTATCGAAAAAGACGATTTTCGAATAAATTTTCCCCATAAGAAATAATGTAAAACAATTAATCCGTTCCTGACACCCAGAAGTATAAAGCAATTTTTTTTTTTACATGAAATACAGTTGTATTTACATAAATAATACAATGGGACCATGATGAATAAAAACTTTAACAGCTTTAACACTTACCTTTATTGGTGTTCTTCTTAGTGTATGGAAGACAGGAGGGGGGAGAGAAGGGAAATTAGTTACTGTTTGGAAGGGGGAATCCCCTTCCATCAACACCTCAGGTACCAAGTGCTTTTCTGGGGTTACTTCTCTTCTCTGTTTCTTAATGCCACTAGGACCAGCTTGAGAGTCACTGGAGTTTTGTCTTACAAAAAAAAGTGTCCAGAGAGCTCTGTTTCTGGCATTTCTTTAAAATTTCCCTAAAATGGCCAAGACTGTCACTGTACAAGTTGCCTATATGGCTTGCAACATCTTTCTCAGGGTGATGTTTCTCCATAAATCTTTCCCCCCATTTCACCCATCCCTTATCACATTGTGTATGCCACTATGGCTTCTTTAAATCTCTCAAACCAACCTTTGCTGGCCTTAATTCTCAATTATCATACTCGTTGCAGGCAATTTCTTTGAGATCGTCATGCAACTGCCTAGCCTTTTCACAAATAATCGACATATGAGTATCTCCTCCTAATTGTTTTTCATTTATCCACACAATAAATAACTTTCAACATCTTCGAGTACTGGTGATTCTTTTTGTCACAAATTTACCCCTTGCAACAAAAAGCTTCCTTGATTTCCTTTTTCTTGGCCACAATGGAAGATAGGTTGTAGGGGATTTGTTATAAAATCCTGGCCAGTTCGACCACACGTACACCACTTTCATATTGTTCAATGAGGTTTTTCTTAAATTCAATCGTGTTTCTCACTTTCTTTACCAAAGGTTTTGCACTAGGAGCTTTCTTTGGAGCCACGGAAAGCTTGTTTAGCACTTGCAGGCACTAAAAATGAAGGGAAATTTACATTTGGTCCCTAAATAATCGTCGGGCTCGATAGTCGTCCTTTTCAGAAATCGTCCCGTTTTTTCGTCCAAACATTGGCTCGCAAATGGTCTGTTCCCTCGCTAAATCAATCTTTCGTCCTGGTCCGTACTCAATGCCAGAGGGCTCGGTCTCCATTCCCAGCCAATGTGCCATTGTTTACCGTGAGCGATGGTCCCCTCACTTTTTTCATATGAAAAAATTTCATAATATTCCATTGATTTTATTGCTTGCAAGTGCTAAATAAGCTACCATGGCTCCAAAGAAAGCTCCTATGCCAACCCTTTGGGTATAGAAAGTGAGAAATACGATTGAATTAAGAAAAACATCATTGAACAATTTTAAAAAGGGGCGTATGTGTGGGCGAACTGGCCAAAATGTATAACAAATCCCGTACAACCATATCTTCAAATCGTGGCCAAAAAAAAGGAAATAAAGGAAACTGTTGTTGCAAAGGGGGTAAATATGCTGAAAAAAAATGAGATCACCAGTACTCGAAGGTGTTGAGAAGTTATTATTTGTGTGGAAAACAAGAAACAATTAGCAGGAATAGTCTTATGACGTCGATTATTTGTGAAAAGGCTAGGCAGTTGCGTGATAAATTTGGTAAAGAAATTGCCTGAAACTAGTGGTGATGTGAGTGAATTTAAGGCCAGCAAAGGCTGGTTTGAGAGATTTAACCCCTTCAAAGCCCAAGGCCCCAAAATCTGAAGTGGTGCTCCAGTGTCCAAGAAACTTTGAAAAAAAAAAAAAAAAAGATTTTTTCTTACAAAAATTAAAGAGCATATTTTGTGAAGGTAATAAGAAAAAAAAATTCTGATCATACTTACCGAGAAAAGTGCCGAGAAGTTTTTTCCAAAATGATGGGTGGCGGCAAACACCCGACGATTTCCACATACGCGCTTTGCTTTATAACAGTTTTTTGTAGTTTTTTCTTTTCTTTTCCAATTTTTTTCTTTTCCTACTAACATTGGGGCCTAGAGACCATACTGAAATAAATGTATTATATAAACTCTCTGTATTGAACACAACCTCACTAAAGTTATTATCATACTATTGTTTACCAATGTTGTTTATTACAATAAACATGCACAAATCTTGTATAATACTAATGTTCTATCATATATTTACATATTTACGATCACTGGACATGGTTTTAGAACTGCTGGAGCTTGTGGAACTTCTTGAGTTGAAGGAAGCTGTATTATGAAATGATTTCCTTCCCTCAAAACGCTTTGGATATTATCCTGAGGAGTTCGAGGACCTTGTTGTATAGCAGGTGTTGTTACCTGGCACTTCATTTATGAGTTGGGCTGACAACAGAGAAACAAAATTCACCCATACGGTGGTCTGTTGCCAGTCTTCATTTTGGGACATATTATATTCATTGAACATTGAAATGTCCATGAGATGGAAAGAAAAGTTTCATGTACCACTTGTAACTTTTACGAACACAATCAAAAAAGCCAATCTGCATGTCACATTTGTCAACCAAGCGCATGTTTTGTGTATAATCAATCACTGTCACTGGTTTTCAAATTCGTTCATTTGTCCACCGATCAAAATTTGCCACTGTCTTGCATTTCATTACGGCGAATGGTTTTTCAACAATGTGACATCTCGTTTGTCATGCCACTGTAATGCCATGATATCATTGGCAGTAAACACCTGCAAAATCATCACCACCCAGCACCTGTGTTAAGCCTTGGCAAAATGTTTATTTATTAGAATGCACTGTGCCACACACATCTGTCTTGTTCACTCGCAAGAAAAACACTGAGTAATGGGCTTGTGACCAGTTTTGGTATATAATGTATGCCCCTTACCAAAATAAGGGGCCATCATGCTTTTCACTACGTCACCTGAGATACCCAATAACATCTTGGTATCTTCCAATGTTTTACTTCAGTGTATACAACAATATCCAATACCAGGCCACTGTCACAGTCACAGGATACAAACAGTTTTATACCAAAGCATTTCCTCTTGCTCTGTATATACTGCTTGAATGACAGCCCCTTTGAACAAAATCAAAAACTCATCAATTAAAGAAATTCTTGAATGGATAAATGTAAAATGCTGAACTTTTGTTTGAGATACATAAAAACATTCCTTATCTTGTATAAATGGGCACTTCTGTCAGGCCTGGTTTTGTCAGAGAAAGTGCAACATACGTAAAAGTAAGATAAACCTTTCACTGGGATATTTCACTGAAGACCGGGGGAGAAATTAGCCGATCTGTGGGCCAGTATGGGTTTTATATTATCTATAGAATTAGCATAAGCATTATTCTTGCAAAAGCAAATACATTTCCAACAGTCGTCTCTTTCCACCGGTGTAGTCTTTGACTGTGATGATATGATCGTATTTGCCATGGTGTACTCAAAATACTTTTTTACCTTCCCTGACAATAGTTTCCAAACAATGGGCTGGTCAAAGAATAATTTCAAAGAATTCCAGTTCATTTACAATGTTTCCAAGTGACAAGTTGGTAGAATTTCACTTTCAGAGTCATCAAAGTGGTGGGGCTTGGGAACAAAATTGGGATTTTGCTGCCAATCCTAGATATGGTTTGGGTGGTTGATACTGGATATCATAGGCTGGTTTTGCGGGTAGTTGTGGTTGTGGTGGGCTGGTAGCTGACGCTCTGCTTTGTCCTTGAACTGCGGAGTCAGCAGCGTGGGTCCCCAGCGTGGGCTGGTGAGTCACGCATGGCCTTGGCACTACCATCACCACTACCAACATCTAGTGATGCCTGGTCTATCCATGCCAAGTGTAGCTACATCATCCTCACTATCACTATCTGTACCTGGTGTAGGGCCACGGGATTACTCCGTCCCCTGGGCACGGCATAGGGTACACTACCCAGCGCATGCGGCGGCGTACATACCGACGCTTCACTGGTGAATATGATTCCTCACTATCACTACTCGAATGATCACAAGAGCAATAAAATCACAATCCACATCACTATCTCATCATTACTGAAGTCGGAGGCCTGGCCACACGAAAATTTAAAAGTTTTTCTCTTTCGTTGAGGTACAACCGCCGTGACTGACGAGTGCCCAACCAGAGTAGAAGGTTGAGGATCGCAAGTTTTCTGCAGTATTATCGATATCCTGGTCAAATTTTTTTCGGTCCCCTAACTGATCAAAACCAAAGAATTCGTCTTTCTTTTCCACTTCCATCACTGTCAGAAAATATCAGATAGGAACAGGAGATCCCAATTTTCCTTGGAGTGAGAGCTGCCTTGCGATGAGGGGATGGTTGAACAAGGGTAAACTGAGCCGGCGTTCCCACAATGCTATGGCGGGCGCCTAATTTTTTGTTTATGGCGCACACCCACCCCTGCAGACCCGTTCTCTTACAAAGTAGGCCTATGAGCATTTCGCGCTAAATTTAACGGCGCTAGAATTTTGGACATTCAACTTGAAGCCGTAGATCTTTGGGACGGACCCTGAAAGGTTAAGAAGCGTACTGGGATACACATGTGGAATAAGGCATGGTGAGGCCCGCCAGATCAGAAACCCAAAAAGCGGATGAAAAATATGTGCATGAATTCAAGGAGTACATAGAGGCTGAAGGACTGAAACCTGAACAATGTTCAGTTGTGACAAAACAGGCCTCTCTTGAAGAAAAAAGCCAAAGAGGAAACCCAAAATTAAATCAGGAGGAAAAGGCACTGCCAGGACACAACCTATGAAAGACAGCGATGCTAATGTTTCTAGTGGGGATTCAAAGTGAAGCCGTTACTAGTGTACCATTCTGAAAATCCAGAGTGTTCAAGAAAAAAAAATGTTATGAAGAGTAAATTGTGTGTGTTTTGGAGATCTAAATAAAGGCATGGGTCACAAGGGAAATTTTCGTTTAGTGGTTCAATGAAGTGTTTGGCCCTAGTGTAAGAATTACCTCCTGGAAAAGAAATTGTATCTCAAGGTGCCTCCTGGTATGGACAATGCATCTGCTCATCCTCCAAACTTGGGTGACCTAATTCTGAAGGAGTTTGGGTTCATATCACAGTAAAGTTCTTGCCCTGAATACCCCCTCCTCTCCTCCAGCCCATGGACCAGCAGGTCATTTCAAACTTTAAAAACTCACACTAGAGCAATGGTTTGAAAGGTGCTTTACTGGACCTCAACACTCACTTGACCCTAAGAGATATTTTGGAAAGAACACTTTTAAATATTCTCCATTGCATAAGCCCTTTTAGGTAAGCTTGGAGGGAGTGACTACCAGGACTTTGAACTCAGCTTGGAGAAACTTGTGGCCAGATTGTGTCCCCCAAGAGGATTTTGAAGGGTTTTGAGGTGACCCCTGATGAGCCTATGTCAGTTGTGAATTCTATTGTGGCATTGGGGAGTTCCATGGGGTTGGATGTGAGTTTGGAGGATGTGGAAGAGTTGGTGGAGGAACCACAACGAAGAGCTAACCACTGAGGAGCTGCAAGAGCTTCAGCAGGAACAGCAACCGATCGCAGCTCAGATTGTTGCTGCAGAGGAGGAAGAGAGATGGAAGAAGGTGCCTTCTTCAGAAATTAAGGAGATTTTTGAAATGTGGGGGAGGATGGAAAGATTTATGGGAAACATCACCCTGAGAAGGATGTTTTCAAGCATATCGGCAACTTGTACAAATGACGAGTCTTGGGCCCCTTTTAGGGAATTTTAAGGAGATGGGCCAGAAACAGAGCTCTGGACATTTTTTTGCCAGACAGGACTCCAGTGACTCTCAAGCTGGTCCTAGTGGCATTAAGAACAGAGAAAAAAAGTAACCCCAAAAAGCATGGAGGTGTTGATGGAAGGGGATTCCCCTTCCAAACAGTAATTCATTCAATCAGTCTCCTCCAGTCTTCCATACACAAAGAAGAAACGCCACTAAAGGTAAGTGTTATTCAGTTAATGTTTAATTCATCATGTGCCACTGTATGTTTATGTATTACATCATATTCATGTAAAAAAAAAATTTTGTTTTAATACTTCTGGGTGTCGGAACGGATTTAATTGTATTTACAAATTTTTTCTTAATGGGGAAAATTGATTCGAAAATAGTCTATTTCGATAATAGTCCTACTTTCAGGAACTGATTAAGGACGATTTAAAAGAGGGGCCACTGTATTGTGAAATATTTCGTATGAAAAAAGTGAAGGGACCATCGCTCACTGTAAACAATGGCACACTGGTGGGAAGGAGGCCGAGGCGGCTCAGAGTGTGAGTAAAGCGTCCCGGACGAAGTACGATTACGGTAAACCGACCATTTGCGAGCCAGTGTTTGGTCGAGAATGCGACGATTTCCAAAAAGGACAACTATCGAGCCGGATGAATATTGAGGGACCCCTGTATAACTAAACCAACAAGACTCACAGAGGGCCTGGTGCCTCACTACTTGATCATATCTAGACCAATACTGTACTACAGTGGAACCCCGCCTTAAAAAATGCAAAGTGTTACGTTAAATCCGCCATAAGAAGCATTTGAACGCAAAAATTTTCTTCGGGCCCCACGATAAAAAAACTTGCCTTACGGGTTTGTCTGGGACACGTCACAAAGTGTGGCCTCAGTTCCAGTGTTTACAAACCAGTCAGTGCGGTCACATATAGGCATACATTCCCGGGCCATTTCACATTAACCCAGTGTTTTAGTGTTTTAACTGCTAAATAAGTCACCATGGACTCCAAGAAAGCTTCTAGTGCCATCCCTGGTAAAAAGGGCGAGAATTAGTATGGAATTGAAAAAAGAGATTAAGGAAATGTGTGCAAAGTGGGTTGAACTGCAAACCTTTAAAGGATGAAAATCACCCTGACAACAGCTACTACAAAAGCCGTGCTGGCAACCTGTACAATGACAGTGTTATGGCCCATTTTAGGAAGTCTTAAAGGAATGGAGGTTTTAAAAAAGCTCTATAGACAGATTTGTTGTGCGACAGAGGTCCACGACTCTCAAGCTGGTCCTAAATGGCATTAAAAGAAGAAGGGAAGTAACCCTGGAAAGGACTTGCTACCTCAAGTCCTAATGGAAGGGGGTTCCCCTTCTAAACAATTTCCGCACTCTCCCCTTCTCCCATCCCATCAATCATCACCAGATCTTCAATAAAGGTAAGTGTCATGTATTCTGTTCTTAGTAGAGTAGTAATTGTGCATGTCTTCTTCAGTTTGTGTGGTATGTATTAAAAAATTTAAAATATTTCATGTGGTAAAAAGTTTTTGTTTTTTTCATACTTTGGGGTGTCGGGAACAGATTTGATTTCCATTATTTCTTATGGGGAAAATTAATTCGGCTAACGATAATTTCGGCTTACGATGAGCTCTCAGAACGGATTAATATCGTAAGGTGGGGGTCCAGTGTATATCCCCACGAACAGCAGGCATGATCACAGACAACACTACGGACCACTATCCAGCTTTTCTCATAACCAACTTAAGTAGACTGCCTCAGGACACAACTAAGATCTCTCTTTGACTACACGAGTCGTCAATAAATAATTTTATTAATGCTTTACGTAACACTGACTGGCTGTGCGAGTTAACGGACGGCCATGATGTTGATGAATGTGTCAAAATATTCCTTCGCAAAACTCATAACCTCTATAATAGACATTGTCCCATGAAAATGAAGCAGATCTCAGCAAAGAGACTAAACAAATAGTATACAGTGGTATCTGTACTAACAAGTTTAATTCGTTCCATGGCAGAGCTCGTAACTCAATTTGCTTAAAACCTTTCAGGGTTATTTATATACAATTATTACAATATTTATATATTATTTATACAATTATTACAATATTGCATGACAGTAAATCTTCTACTTTTTGGTTTGAATAAAAATTCATTATGTGAATTAAAATCAAAATGGAATTCATTTGTAAAGCCTGAAATATAACTAATGAACAGAGGAAATGTTAGTTTAGTGCCAAGAATACCTGCATTGTTTATTCTGGACCTTATTTTGAAATTGGAATATTTTGAACTTTGCACTAAAATTGGCCAAATTATCAATTTTCAATCACTTATTTTGTAGTTGAAACAGTTGAGTTGGTGATTTCTTGTGCTCATTGATAGAATAGAAGTAATGCTAGTGAAATAGCTAAGAATTGGTTGACTCGAATAAGGTAATTGGCCTAAAATGGGAGTCAAAGTCGGCAAAATCGCTGATGCATAAATATCGCTGACACACATCAAAATTCGCCGAGAGCAGAATTTTGTAAATTTTCCATGAAATTTTGTACATTTTGTTTTATTATTTTTAGAATAAGATTCTCTACAGTTTCATAAAAAAAATACCAAAAAATTTATTTTTGAAAATTCTTGGACACTGGGCACACTTTGAGATTTGGTCTCTGGATCCTGAAAGGGTTAATGTCAAATCAGTTTTCATCATTGAATTAT